>SNQJ01S0267593.1:0-11870 GCA_010110895.2 Picea sitchensis | reverse complement strand
TATATATGCTTATAATAGAAAGGCCCCGCGTGGCTTATGTTGATAAATGGATTTAATTGTGCATGAGATGAACCAAGTCAGACTTCCAGTCCATCCTTGGGATCTTTTTTTCCTTTGTCGGTTTCTAGGAATGCCCTGGATTAGATCTCTTCATAGAGATTTCCTCCTTAGAAAGGTTCACCAAGAACCCAGAAAAAGGACTTGAATGGGCAAGTCTTAATAACCCTGTATAAAGAGGAATGATCCTCTTAAGGTTCCGAGGTAGCAGTGTAGGGATAAGTAACGATTCGATGGATGAAAACCTGTCGGAAGACCCATGGTCATTCACGACCATCAGATTGATGGAAGTAGTAGGAGCATCATACCCCTCTCTCCTTTTCCCTCTATCTTCATGAATAGCGAGGAAATCAGGATCGTAGGTTCCCCAAGGTCCACGAGAACATTTGGACCATTGATCTTTCTACCTCCACGAAGTAGTGGGAGAATGCACAAGGTGGGACAATATGAGCCATTGGATCTCATTCAGAGATCCCGTCACCCATTGGATCGGGTTAAGATGCTCGGAGTTTAGTCTCTGGAGTGTGCGTAGGAAGAACGGATCTAGATCGTTAGATCTTGGTCCTTTTACCCATCAGCCATCAGATTGGACCAGAACAGTCTGAGGGTTACCATCGAGAGTCCAACCATCAACATATCGGAATTCTCAAGGACAAGAAAATTGAGACACCTCAAGTCTCGAAACATCGGGAAGATCTAGATCGTTCATCCCTTTAGGACAAGTGTCATAGATCTGGAGAGAGTCAGGATATTGGCCATCGACATATCGGAGATCCTGAGGTCAAGGGAATCAGGACGCTATAAGTCGCAAACCCCGAGAGCTCATCTGGACCATCCATCCATTTGGGACGCGTGTCAGAAATCTGCAGAGAGTCAGAATGTTTGGCATCGAGAAATCGGAGTTCCTGAGGTCGAAGGAGTTGGGACATCATAAGTCTCGAAATCTCGACGAGATTAGAGTCACCCACTAGTGGGGACGCGTGGCAGAGATCTAGGCCATCGGGGAAAGTTCTGATGAGGAGGCCACCCATCGGAGTTTGGCTCATCGGGATATCAGAGATCCCGGTGACAAGTTATCAGTGCACTTTGGAATCGCGAAACGTGAAACCCCGATGAGTGGGGGCCAACTGTCCGCCCATCAGGGAAGGAGGATAGTGCCACCGTGAGGGGCCAGCTATCAACAAACTGGAGAGTCAGGATTTGAGGAATCGGGAATTTCGTGGACATATGCACTTTGGCATTGAAAACCCCGAAACCCCGAAGAGGGACAAGGCTACGGTCTTGTGAGATAGAGGTCACGTGGATTAAAAACTTAGCCCGGGAGGCTAAGGCAGCAGAGGAGCGTATCAAGATTCAAGGATCGGTGAACCAAGTGTTGGGACATCACGAGTGTCAAAAACCCCGATGGACGGAGGAGATTCTTTTGGAGGATCTCCGAGTCTGTAATGACCGTTAGATGTAGAGGTGAGACGTCAACTTAAGCCAGGACGTGAATATGCTTTAGAATAAGCGGTGAGCAGATTTGGATGGCCAGAGTCCACCTGTCCAAATCTACGGCTGAGGTTCCATTCTGGATCCCCCTTACTGTTCTGCCTTTAGCGGTAGGGGGGGGGTCCGGAATTGGACGCACAACTCTCGAACGGTTGAGATTTACTCATCGTGATCAACGGTTTCCCAGTGGATTCCGAACCCCCCTTACCATTCTGCCTTTAACGAGGGGGGGGGTCCGGAATAGTGTGACGTGTGAAGTGGGGCCCCTCCCTGTCGTAACGTCCACCGTGTTGCATTTCCCTCTCACCACCTGTATTACACCTAAACGTGCGACAAGGCTTATTCCCATTGGCGGTTCTCTACCCCGTTGAGGGTTATTCCTATTGGCCATTCGCTGACCCCATGGGAATTCATCCCTATGGGACGCAAGTTAGCCCTAGCAGGCTTCAATGGTTGCAGAGTCTAACGTTTGGACATTATTGTAGCGTCGAGGCGTGAAATCCAAATAGGCACTACGTTCAAATTGGACCATGATCACGACCCACGATCGCATGAGGACGGAGAAGAAGAAAGAGAGAACCAGTTTGCGTTGGGTCTCGATGGTTATTTAAGGGCTTGAGTCCGACAGAGGACCGAAAAATTTTGATTTAGGTTGTGGGTATGTTACATGGTGGAAGTGGAGCCATATGCCAAGTATGATTCTTTAGGATTGATTCATACTCCTTTTGCATGGATACTTTCCATAATGTATTTCCTACAACCTTATTATAGGTCCGTGGATAAGTAGATTGAATCATATAGAAATGCATGGGCATCGCAGGTTCTAAAGTTGGAAGTACATGAGAAGGCTCCTCATGCTGATATCAAGTCCTCCTCGAATTCAATGGATTACTTGCAAGGATACCTACTACCTGAAGTGTGAAATGTCCCTTCTTGGGAATCCCCTTAAGCTTCAACATTGGATTTTTATCTGGGTGTACTACCTGCTTATTTCCATGTACATAATCTGAGTGTATGGAATCATCTCTGATGTCTGAAATTGATGTAAGAACAAGAGTATATGCATGTTGCGCTGGAGGTGCATGCAAAATACTCTCCTTATATGTAAGTAGAAAAGAGGAGTCATCATTAGAAAACTTAGTGAATTTATACAACCTTCACTTTTGATCCACCTCACCAATTGCAATGATGGAATTATCATGCATGTCAATTACTGAAACTGAATTTGATGTAACTTCAACCTTTTTACCTTTCTGAGTGATCTGATAAAATGAGAGAAGATTCATAGAAATATTTGGAACATGTAAAACATTCTCAAAATTGTCATTATGGAGTTCCACTCTCCCCTCTCCTGCTACTGCTACTAGAGTATCATCCCCCATGAGATTAGGGGGTCTTGAGCATGGAATCAAAGAAGAGAAAACTTCCTCTTTCGCTTCCATATAATGGGATGCACCCAAATCTATAATCCATGAATCAGATGAGGAATCAATTGCAACAAGAGCATGATGATTACCTTTCTTAGGAGTAGGATATTCTTCCTTCTTCTTCTTGAATCCCACTGGAATGAATTTTCCAAGGTTGTTCAATTGAAGTGCATGTTCCATAAGATTGATCTGTGTCTTCATTCATGTTGATTATTCATGGTTGGGTTTATTGTAGTAAGTGCACTACTTTCCATTCTTCTTCTTATTGGAATATGAAGAGTCTTTGGAACCTGAAGAATCATTAAATGGTTTGGAATATCCCTCCTTATTGTTTTGTTTCTCCTTCCCATTATGGAGTTCCATTCTCCCCTCTCCTGCTACTACTACTGGAGTATCATCCCCCATGATAATATGGAGTCTTGAGCATGGACTCAAAGAAGAGAAAACTTCCTCATTCAGTGACATATGATGGGATGCACCAGAATCTATAATCCATTAATTAGATGAGGAATTAATTGCAACAAGAGCATGATTATTACCTTTCTTAGGAGAAAGATCTTCTTCCTTCTACTTCTTGACTCCCTCTGGAATGAAGTTTCCAAGGTTGTTCTGCTAAAGTGATTGTGCCATAAGATTGATTTGTGTCTTCACGCATGTTGATTCTTCATGATTTGGTTTATTGTAGTAAGTGCATTGGTTTCCATTCTTACTCTTCTTGGAATATGAAGAGTCTTTGGAACCTGAAGATTCATTAAAGGGCTTGGAATATCCCTCATCATTTTGTTTCTCCTTCCCATTCTATTTCCCCATCCCATTTTTTTTATGATCCTTTTCCATCATGCATGGTGAGTGCATGTGCTTTTGGATCCTTTATTAGGCCCATCTAAATGATTTTTTCCTACTCATGTGTGAGAGAATCAATGAATTGATCCATGGTAGGCATATTCCAATTTTTTCCCATGAGATACCTTCCAGAATGTAAAGTGGAAACATAGACATCATATTCTGGTCCTAGCTTGTTCAAGATTGTTAGAATAAGTTGATCCACTTGTTTAGACTTATCAATGCCACAAGTTGATACGCTCAATATCAAATATTTAAACTTAGTAAATAAATCTTGTATATTATCAAAACTTTTAGGATCCAAAGTATTCAACTCTACCTCAAGCATATGACCTCTCATCTCATCCTGCTTTCCAAACAAACCTTCCAAGTTGGTCCAAATCTCATTTGGAGTCTTGCATGAAGCAACATGAAACCATAGATCAGTTGAAATCAATTCAAGAAGAATTATTGTGGCTTCATCCTTTCGGTTTTCCCATCTCATCTTCTCAATTGTTGATGTAGGTTTCGTTTCTGTCCCCATCATCAAGTTGTACAGTCCTTTCCTTCTGAGTTGGAATTATACCTTAGGATTCCAATCAAATTAATTGTATGGTGTGAGGATTACCACCAAGTTTGATTGTATAATAGGTTTCTTATCCATATCTCCCACTTTTTCTGAGAACCCCTAAAAATTTACTCTCAATCTGCAAGTGAAAAACTAAGAAATCACTACAGAAAGGGCACTTTAAGTGAAAAATCGTATCAGTTTATGAGAAAATGGTGAGGAATATATTTAAACGGTTGAAAACCCACTTGTAGAATGCATCAATTTACTTCTTATGAGCCTCAAAAAGTTAATAATTTGGGAAAAATCATTGCAGAAAGGTACAACCATGGATTTGCATCAGTTTCAGGAGGTGATCTTCTGGATTTCGTTCTAAGAAAACGATGAGGAATATCGCCAAACAGATGAAAACCCACTTTCAAAATGGATCAATTTACTTGTAAAACAAGTTGGTTCCTCAAAAAGTTAATATTTTGGGAGAAAACACTGTTGAAATGTATGACCATAGATGTTTCTCACTGAAACTCCAATTTTCCTTATTCTCTAGCTTCTTTGTCTTGCTCCAAGTAGCGTAGCTCTGATACCATGCCAATGTTTCATCAAAACCTACACAAAATATCTAGATAAAACAAGTACAAATAAATATTATCAATAAAGGAAGAGGGATTCAATATGGAAGAATGATAAAATATATTCACACAAGTTCCTTTAAGAAATATGCAAGAATATCGTAATAATGGAATATAGGGAAGGATTCATACCTTAGTGATAAGTGTAAAAATTCTAGATAAGGAGAGTCAAAAAAAGAATGTGATCAATGGAAAATTGTAAGAAAAAAGGTATTAGACAGGTACTGAAAGTATGCCAATTTAGGCACTTGTCATCTCCCCTAGCCCAAAATTGTTGCATGCCCCCATGCAACCAACAATCACTCAGTGTTAGAGAATTTAGGGTGACCCTTGGGGTGACTCACGCCACATATTACCTCTTATGTTTCCTCCTTCTTCTCATTGGTATCATGTTCTACCAAATCTCTTCTTTTTTCTTTTTCTATCTCTGTTTGGGTGGATTCATCGACCATCATGAAATATGTAGCGTGTACAACTAACTATTTTTCCTCTATAAGATGAGCTCTTTATTGTGAATTTGTGAAGGGTTCCCCTGCAACCAGATAAATTTTTGCAGGGTAACCTAATTTCTCAAGTATTTTTTGTTCCTCCAACTCATCTTTGATCATTTTTAGATTGATTTGAAGCTTCCAATTTTTCATCCTTAACATTTTTTTTTCTCTCACCAAAGAGGCATAAATAGGTAAGGACTATGGGATTCTTACCCATATGGGAGTGATATTTTGTCCTAGAGTAGCAACCTATGGTTTTGGTTCTTGTAGCCCAGTGTTTGGTGCATCAACTGATTCATTTCCTAGTGGAACCTCTTCTACTTCATGTTCTTCCTATGAATGGGTGGGGAGTTCCCCAAGAGGTCCTCCTACTGGTTCTTGTGTGGAAGTAGGGAATTTGGTTCTACTTTTTTATTTTATTATGTAGTAGCAATATTTGATTCATCAATATTGCATCTTGTTGTTTGAGAAAGAGGAACCATTTCTTGTTATTTTTCCTCATTATGCTTACTGTTGTATCAATGAAAAATTCCAACTTTTCTGTGTCTATTGGAATGCCATATTTCTCGAGCTTGTCCATTTGAGGGTTCAGATATTGTTCTTTGTCCTATGTCTCTATTGGAGCTTGTTCTTGAGAAGGGTTCCCCACTGGTTCTTCTGGATCAGTGAGGGCTTGCACCTCTAACTCTTCTTCGTCTAAATATACTTCTAGGAGAGCATCGAGACATTCACAAAAAGTGATTTAGTTTGGTTCTTGTGTGTCAATCAACGCCTCATTGATTTCCAGGCCAATATCCTCCTTTGGTTCTTGTGTTTCAGGGGAGGGTTTTGCTTCTTCTGTTTCCTGGGGATCCTCCTAGGATTGTTCCTTGGGATCCTTAATTTTCTTCTTTTTACATTGAGTTGCAGCTGTATGGTTGGTTCTCTCTTTCCTTATAACAAGGGTTTTCTTCTTTGTAAACCCTATGAATATCTTTTTTTTTGGTTTGGTAGTGATTACCTCGATGTCGTTTTCTTGGTTTTCCTTCACCAGAGTTGCAGCAGGTTCATCCCTTTTCCTAGTGGACCTTTTGGATTTATTTGGTAGCAAAGTCACAACAGTGGGAATCACTGTATCCATGGCATTTTTACTAGGTGGATTCATGCAGTGAGACTCACCATGTCTGCAATATTGGTACCTAGTAGAGGGGTTATAGTCGTGGTTTCCTCTAGTGTTGAAAGGACATGTGTTTCATGTCAGGATACCTGAAGTGCAACCACTTCGCTTTCGATCAGCATAACATATGCCTTGATGATGTTGTTCCAGGTGTGGTCCTCTTTATGGAGTGCATGATCCACCAAGATATTTATAAGGTCATGGTGGGATATGGATTCTCTGGGGTTAATTTCCCTCTGAACCAGTGCAACCATTGACTGAAATGTTCGAAATAGGAAATATGGCATGCTAATCAACCAGTTGTGGTGTAGATGGTCAAGCAATCAAATATGATGGATGTAGATAGTTCCATAGCGACCTTCGTAGGTGAAGTATCACTGCACAAAGATAACCTTATCCTCCCATGGGTGTGGTAGATATTGACATTCAAAACCTATTCTTTTCTTTACTAAAGCTTCTTCAGCCTCAAGGAATTACCTAAGAACTTCAGGTTGCGAAGTTATTCTCATGTACTGTCATTCTCTTATTCTAGGTAGGTTGGTGACCTCTACCAATGTTTCTTTTGTGACTTCTATGTGCTCCCCTACCACTATGGAGTTCTTAGATCTGTAATTCAGGGTGAAATCTAGCACTATATCATCATTATATCCCTATAAACATAACACGTAACCCATCCATGAAACATATCCCATAATTTATCTAATGCTATCGTAAACCTCAAGTATCATTGGTTTATTCAAATCTCTGCATATTAGTGAGCCTCCCATGTCTCCTTTCTTCCCCTAACTTCGAGTGTTGGTGTTTGCAAGGGATATGTGATTTTTCAGGTGGATAATTTGGAATTGTGGCAATGAGGGTGGTGGGCACAAAGAATGTGAATATAAAAATGATGATATGATGTGGTGGTTATGGAGGAATCATAATAGACACATGCCATTAAAACTTACTCATTACAAATTATGATATGAACATGTACATTTCATGTCTCACCTTGAGTGAATGTACTAGTATGACGTTGTTGGAGTTGTGGTAGTGGAGGTTGAGATCACATCAATGGTCCTAACTTGAATTGCATTGTCAATGTTGTGAATTATGTCGACTGGAACTGGAATGATAGTAGTTATAATAAAGTGATAGCTATGAGTGGAGTCGCAACAATGAGATTTGCGGCGATGAAGCTGCAACATCATATGTTATGGCACTAGTGGTATGGATAGGAATTGTAGCAATGGTGGTGTAGATGGAAAGTGAAAAAAATTGAAAATGAATCTGCAAGCGGAGTTGCAGGGACATGAGTCACTGCAACGAAGTTGCAACAATGGAAATGAGGTGATTTAAATTTTTGGGAAATGAGTTGGTGCTTCAAGTGGAATTACATCCAAGGGAATGGAAGGGGAAATTTGTGAAACAAAGAATGGATTCCAATGGAGTTGCAACTAAGGGAATGGTAGGGAAAATTTGGGAAATGAGAAAGCGTTGAAAGTAGGGTTGTAGCCAAGGAAATGGAAGGGAAATTTTTGAAATGAGAGAGGGTTGCACGTGGAGTTTCAACCAAGGAAATGGAAGGGGAAAAATGTAGCAGAGATACAAAGGGGAGTTGTGACACTGAGAATAGTTGTAGCAAAAGGAGTTGTGACAATGAGAATAGTTGCAACAAAGGGAGTTGTGGAAATGGGAATAATTGGGAAAAAAGGGAGTTGCAGAAGTGGGAATTGCAACAACACGAGTCGTAGCAACACAAATTGCATCAACAAGAGTTGTAGCAACAAGAGTTGTAGCAACAAGATTTGTAGCAACATGAGTTGCAACAATAAGAATTGAAAAAACGTGAGTTGAAATAAAGGGAATTGCAACAACAAGAATTGTTCCAACATTGTTCTCCTCTGTGTATTCTGAAAAAAATAAGATTATAAAAAAAGTCTTTATTAAAATTTATTGAGAAGGATCTTGACACAACCATCAAAAAACCGTGAAGTGCCCTTATTGTTTATTCTAGTTTTTTTTTTTTAAGATGTGTCAGCTAGGTTGGTTTTCACACCTTTTTTTTAAGATGCGTCAGCTAGGTTGGTTTTCACACCTTTTTTTAAGGTGTTTTAGCTAGGTTGGTTTTCACACTTTTTTTTCTGTTTTAAGATGGAAAAAATGGAGACTATTCACTCGAGACTCGTTCATTATGAAGAATTTCTAGATCACTATCATGCCATCCATTTACAATATTCCTTAAGAAGTATTCCTCTGATAGGGGTTAGTGATATAAGAGAAGTCTATGTCCTTTGGCTATTAGAGGAATTTTATCTTAATCTATAGTATTTAATTTTATGGCCCCATTTTCATATACTATATCAATATCATATGGACCAAGCCATATGGTGCAAAAGTTTCCTCTAAATTCCTTGAACCTAGAATCAAATAATAATTCCCAATCTCCATCCTTAAACTTATTTTTCTTGATAAACGTATCATGCCATCTAGCTCTTTGATGTTGTATTATTGTGGCTTGATGTAAGGCACATTGTCATAGCTCATCCAACTCGTTAATTTGGAGCATTCTTTGTTTCTAAACCTCTAATAGGTCCAACCCAAGTTGTATTATTGTCCTTAATGTCCATATTTTTGTCTCTATGGGAAGTAATAATATTTCCCATATACTAACTCATAGGGTGTGCATCCTCTAGTAGTCCTCCATGTGGTTTTCTAGGCCCATAAATATTCAGGGAGTCTATTGGCCCAATCCTTGAGGTGTAAACTAACGGTTTTAGTGATTGTTTCCTAAAGGATCTTATTAGTCCCTTCTACTTCTCCATTTTCCTGTGCGTTGTATGGTGTTGTTACTTTACGCTTTATTTTGTAGTTTTCCATCATGTCTCTAACAAGTCATGATGTGAATTGATTTCCTCCATTGGTCAATATCTCCTATGGTATTCTAAACCTTAGAAATATCTCTTCATGGAGAAACTATGCTACTGCATGTTCAATTTCCATCGTAAGTGATGTTTCCTCCATCCATTTTGTAACATAGTCTATACATATGAGGATGTAGGAGTGTTGATAGGAAGGGTGATTTATTGGTCCCAAAAAATCATTGTCTCATTTTTCAAAAGGGTCTAACACCATCGGTGGTTATAGCGACATTTCATCTTCTTGTACACGTCTAGACATGCATTGACCACTGTCACATCTCTTCACATACTCTTTGGTATGTCTGAAAAGTGTGGTCCAATAATAACCCTGATGGAGTACCTTGTACCAAATATTTTTATCTACAAAATTCCCCCCACATGGCCCATCATGATAGGATTTTAGTATTTCATGGAATTTGTCCTCTCGTACACATATTTTGATAATCAAATCAGGCCTAGTGTAGAAGATGCATCCATCAATCCAAGAAAATATTTCACTTTTCTTGACTATGCTTTGTCATTCTTTGGGGGTCAGATAATGCATAAGTTTTTCTGTAGCCAAAAAGTTAGCAATGTATGCAAATGAAGGTGAGTTAGTAGACACTGAAAATAGGTGTTCATGTGGAAAAAAATCTTCTATTGGAGGTTCATTCTCACTAGATGTTATTCTAGAAAGGAAGATAGCAACTACATTATATTTTCATGGTTTATCTAGAATGGTAATATCAAATTCTTGCAATAAAAGCAACTATCTAGTGACCCCGCCATTGGTGATTGGTTCATTAAATATTTGATAACAACATGATCAATGTGTAATATGAAAGGATATCTAGTAATGTAGTGTCTAAACATGTTTATTGCATGAATAGCATAAAGAATGTATTTTTAGTTACCGTATAGTTAAATTCTATAGGTGAGAGATTATTACTGACATAATAAATTGCATATGGGTCCTTTCCTTTGAGTTATCCGAGAACAGCTCCAATATAGGTGTCTGATGCATTTGTGGAAATTTAGAAAGAGAGGGTCCAATCATGCCCTCTTAGTATAGGATCTTCAGATACTTTCACTTTCAATTAATCAAGGGAATGCTTGCATGTCTCTATCCATACAAACTTAGTGTATTTGTTAAGTAGATAAAATAATGGATGAGAAATACATGAAACATTTACAATAAATCTATGATAATAACCAACATATCCTATAAGGCTTCATACCTACTTCTGTGAAGTTGGAGTTGGGGAATTCAATATTACATTTATTTTTTCTAGATTGACTTGAATACCTTTCTTTGAGATTCAATGTCCTAGTATGATGCCATCAATTGGCATCATAAAACACCTTTCATTACCGAGGGAAACATTTGACTCTTTGAACCTTATTAAAAAAAATTCCAGATTGGATAATGCCTCTTCCAATCCATCCCCATATGTTGTGAAATCATCCATATATATTTCCATGTAATCATGAACTAGATCAAAGAATATACCTATAATATCTCCCTGAAAGGTGGCAAGGTCATTGCATAACCCAAACGGGATAACACAGTAGGTGAATGTCCCCCAAGGATAGGTGAATGTTGTTTTATCTTGATCTTTAGGGGTAATTTGGATATGGTTGTATCCATTGAATCCGTCGAGGAAAGAAAACTACTTCTTTCTTTCTAACGTTCCCAAGACCTAGTCGATAAATATTAAAGGGAAGTAATCTTTATGTGTTTCTTTATTTAATTCTCTATATTCTACACAAATTATCCATTTACCATTTTTATTCAGTACCATGACAAGAGGGGAGACCCACTGGATATCAAAAATGGGATAGATGAAGTTAGTTATAATAAATTTATATAGCTCTTCTTTGACTATGTGTTTCATTGCATGGTTCATCTGATGTTGGGGTTGATGAATGGGCCTATATACTTCCTTAATATATATATGATTTGTGAAAAGGCTAGGACGGATTCCTTTCATGTCAAAGTATTCCTAGGCAAAGGCATCATTGTTCTTTTGTAGCACTTGAAACAATCACTCATTTTGTTGTTCGGTTAGTCCTTAGTTGATTTTCAAGGTTTTCCATGGGCTAATTTCTATGGTTTCTATAAGGGATCCTTGATAATTTTGTGGCGGTTCGTGTTTGATGGGTGAAATGCTTGATGAGGCTAAATAAACCTGAGTTTCTGGTCTCATAATATTCTCAATAATAAGTGTGTTTCCTAAGGAAGAGGAAGAGGATATAAAATCATTGATTTCATCGTCCTCTGTTTTATCTCTGATTGCTAAGTATTGATCTATGGAAAGTAATTGATGGGATTCCCCTTCTTTGTCACTAT
>SNQJ01S0267590.1:0-11870 GCA_010110895.2 Picea sitchensis | reverse complement strand
GTATGGGCTTGGATGATCAATCGTCTCCAGCTCCAACTTTTCTACCATCTCTGTAGAAATGAGATTATCTGTGCTACCACTATCCACAATGACCTTGCATACCCTGTCCTTGGTTTTGCAAGAAGTCCGGAAAAGTCTGTTTCTTTGGACTGAACTCTCCACCTCCTTTTCTGGTGTCAAAAGAGATTTTCGCATCATCAACGATCTTCCGCCTTCATCATATTCTGTCTCAACATCTCGCCTCTGTGCTTCGGCGATGTGAGTCTCTCTACCTTCTTTCTTTTTGTCTGGACACTCGTAAGACTTGTGCCCATTTTTTCCACATGTGAAGCATGTTATTACTCCACCTCTTCCTCTTCCTCTACCTATGGTACGAGGACAAATATTATTATCAACTTAACCTCCTCTCTGTTCGGTATGCTGCCCTCTCTGTTCAGCATATTGCAATCGCTATGAAATTCCACCTCTCTCAGTTCGAGTCTGATGTTTCTTCCAGTCCTCCTTGGGTTTTTTATTTTTATCCTGGGCCACTGATTTGCCTTTGGGATGACTTCTGCCTCGGCTTCTTTGACCCTGCTTTCAGCTCAGCTTCTCTTCTTCTTTTAGAGCCATCTGATAAGCATCTTCCACCATTCATATGGTTACCATGCTCATCTCATCCTGAATGTCGTATCTCAGGCCATTCATGTATCTAGCAACTTTTTCATCATCGCTCTCTCGATGACCTACCCTGATGTTCAGCCTGTAGAATTCTTCAGTATATTCTTTCACTTTCATCAGCTTCTGTCTCAAGTTTTGCATTCTTCGAAACAGAGTAATTTGGTAATCTCTGGGGATGAATTTCTCCTTCATCTTTGCAATCATCCTGTCCCAGCTCTTGATATTCTGCTTGCCTTTGCAACATCTGTCAGCTTGTAGTTCATCCCACCACAATGTTGCATGTCCCTTCAGTCTTGTGACAACATGTTTGACTTTCTTGTCCTCTTCGACATATTCATAGTCAAAATATGTGTCCAAGGCTCTAATCCAGTCTATAAGCTCTTCTGCATCCAGATTTCCCTCATAAATTGGAATGTCCATTTTCGCTCTTGCACCCATTCTTGCAATATCCCTAATCAAGCGCTCGTTTGCTGCATCTTCAGCTGCAACTTCTTCTTCTTCATGTTCAGCCTCAATTTCACTTTCGGAATCACTAATATCCCAACCACCAATTGTACGTCTCTGTGTTGTCTCCATGTCTTCAAGTCTGGCGCGTAAGTCACACATTTCTTTTTCCATGGCCGGATCAGTCATCTGCCTACGTCTTCTTCTCGGCATTTCCCTGTCTTCTAGTGGATCGGGTGTTTGCCTGCCCCTTCTTCTCGGCGACATGGTGAATTTTCCTTTTTTCCTGCTACATAAAGCAAAGAAACCTTTCTGCGATCTGATACCAAACCTGACACAGACCCTCCTCAATCCATAGGTCGGAAGGTCATGTACACAGGATCTTTCTTCCTACACTGGCCCGAAGAGCTTTCGGAAATGGCTCCTCTATTTCCCTTTCGAGAAATCTACACCCACAATTAACTTCAAGAAATTCCCCCTTATAATTCGGGAGATCGGAATTCTCACTTTAGCGAATCCGGTGGTCAAGCGTCTTGTCCTTCAATCTCCGAAAACTCGAACACAGTCAACGGTTGACCTTCTCTCTCTCTATTTCGGATTTCTCTTTATCGCGATTTCGGCAGTTGCGATGTCGAGCAACTTGTTCCCTCGATTCCCGAAACCCGATTTACCGAAACTCTGAGGCGCTCGCAAGTTTGACCTTTCAACAACCCTTTATTCCGTCGGGACTTCGGACTTCATGATTTCGTGAATCCTAATGCAAGGATTTTGGAACTTCACCCCACGAAACCCAAAAATAGTCAATGAAAATTGACTTCTGTGTCGATAATGCGCCACTTGTCCACCTGCCGATTCTGTGACCCAAAAAATCCTTTCGTCCCTTCGGGACTTCGTGCTTCGTGATTTCGCGAGTCCTGTTGCCAAGATTTCGGGACTTCCACTCGCAAAAACCCGAAATAGAAGTTCACTGGTAAATTCGACAACTCCTGAGACTTGAATCTACGACTCTACTCCTTCCGAGCTTGAACCTCTTGAAAAGCACTCGCTATAACTCCCCTGCTCTTCCGTGAGATCTGACGGCTCACTGGACTTCGTGAATTCTTCACAGAGAATTTCGACCCTCCGTTCTTCTCTTGAGAACTTATGCATGAATTAAATAAAGTATCTCTATCCACGAAACTTATCCTCCTGCGGTCGATGTTGCTACGCCTTCCTTCAAATTTTCAAGGTACTTGGCCTCTTGCCTTCCTTCAACCCCTTCAAAGGTTCAAATCCTTCTGAGCTTTCCCATGACTTCGAATCTTTCAGAAAAATATTGTTCGCACTCCTTGCGACAGACCTTCAAACACCTTCAAGTGTTGAACTCCCTTCAACTCTACACACACCTGTAGCAACAGTCTCTCAACAAGTCATTCAAGTTATGAAACCTGAACCTCTACTCAGCCTGCGCACACCTTGCACAACTCCTGTGTCTAACTGCACTTCGGTGTGAATGAGAACAAAAGCTACCCTATCTGAGCTTTCAGATACAAACCTCTGAACCCTTCGTCAATGCACTCCTTGCGGACAATTCAACTGCACTCCTTGCAGGAACTCTTTCTCAGATAGAGAAACAATTGAAACTCATTCCTTTACCCCTTCCTCTCAGATTTCAAACATTTAACAAGAAATCATTCATACATAGCATAAAAGCAATTGTATGACAGAAAGAGTAAAACATTCATGAGCATAACATTCAAAAATACATACACAGAGAATATTTGAACACCATGAGTGTGAATCAAAGCCTTCTTTGTATTAATCCAGAACTTCTGTACACGGAGTTCTACACAACTCTCCGCTTCTTCTCTTCTATGCTCTATTCTCTTCTCTTCTATTCTATCCTCTTCTATGTTACAATACAGAATGAGGGTGTCTATATCTCGTTTTTCCTCTCTCATTCTAAACTGTCTAATTTAGAATTAAATTATATCAACTTGCATTAGCTATCATAAATGCCTTTTACCTACTAAGGACAAGAGAAGATCGCTCAAGGTCCATTTACATTTTACAAGTGCACTCATTCTTAATTATCTCATTTAAGATTGGCGCATTAACTTCAAGATAATTTCAAAATTTGCGCTGGGTGCTTTTCCAGCTGTCCTTTATCCCCGCGCTGGATTTCTTGAGATGCTCCTGCATCATGATTAGAGCATGTCCCAGTGGACATCGATGGAGTAAGAACCTTTGCAGATTTTGAGGTAATTGAAATTTTTGATGATAGTTGCCCTTACCCTGCATTGTTAGGAATTTATTGGGCCTTCGATAATTTACCATTATTGATCTAAAGGAAAGACGCATGACATTTGAGAAAGTTGGCCTTAGGGTCATTGCACCTTTGGATCCAGATGATGGTCCACGATATACAGAGCCTATCAGAGAAGAATACCACACATTTGAACTGGAAAATGTCTACAAATTAACAGCCAGACAATAGGATTATATCAACCCTACAGCTGATGAGAATCTGAGCTGGCGAAGTGACAACACATGTTCATCTGACTCAGAAGTGCTGGAGAACTGGCAGAACCAGATGTAAAAAGTATCTACAAGAAGATGTGATAGGCTAACCAGAGAAGTTCACTGGATTGGTACAACAGTGAGTAATCTACCCATATTTGATGGGTTGAACCCTTTAGAGAACTTCTTATCAGAATTTGAGACAAGTGTACCAACACAACAGAGGCTGTTGGCAATGGATGATGCCATGAAAGCCACACCAGTAAGATGTTGGGGAACGCACAAGGGAAACATCACAGACTAGACACAATGCCAAACTTTGATGACAATGCGGTTTTTAGCACAAGCAGGAAGCTGCGAAGTAAGATACACAAGTAGAAGTTGCCCAAAGGACCATGTACGCCGCTGCGAAGAGGCCTGAAGTGACGTTCCTAGAGAAAAATGGGTACACAGATTCGTCAATACGCTGGATACCACCCCGATTAACTAGTACCTTCAAGCAGAGCTATGCCTCGTCACTTTAGAATGGGAAGGTATGATCCATAATTTTATAACCACCTTTTTGTTTGAAAGTGAATTTCCTTTGGTAGATCGAGCACTAAAAATGGTGAGACTGAAAGTATTTAAGGATGCATATGGCCTCCCTTTGTAGCAAGAAGAGGATGAATGGACTGAACCCCTCCAGAAACTGCAGATTTTCTACAACATTAATGTCGACGAAGATAATGATCCAAGGAAGGCGAATATCACAGAAACAGAAGGCCAGAGAGATGTGGAAGGACCGGGAGTTGAACTACCATTCATTGGACAACCGATAAAGATAAAGAAATTCAATATTGCGACAGAGGAGACACCAAAGATTTCCAATGTCAGAGATTACTGGGACGCTGCTACCATTGACGAAATCACAGAATTATTGCACGAGTATCAGCGCTTGTTCCCGAACAATTTCACTGAGATGAAGGGTATCAAAGGACCTATGGGAGAGATGAGAATACCTTTGAAACCAGATGCAAATCCATTCAAGCAAAGACCCTATTAAATATCTCCCTCTTTAAATAGAAAATAACATCCAAATAACCTAAGAATGTTGAATCCCATCTCCTCCATTGGATTCTAAGCCTTGGAGATAGGTGGCAACAATCAAAGAGACAAAAATCCAAGAAACTGCTGATTTTTCAGGAATTTGTTGGAAGTCATTAATAAATTGTTTCCACCTCATGCATGAGGCCTTTGATGGAGATAAATCTTAGGTGCAGGTTTCCCTTGATATCTAACTGATCCTTGAGAATTCATTCAAACCCTCCTTGACATGTGCAACCTCCTAACAAGGCAAATATCAAAAATGTGACCGCTACAGGAAATTAGTATGCAACTCCACTGTGTAGAGTACGCAACGCCTACTTCTATATCCAATATCTGTCAAACCAAAACACATTTTGAAACACTGAGAGAGGTTTTTGTTATTTGGAATGTTATGAACAAAAACCTCCTCCAATTTTCAAAAATACGTCCTCAACTTCTCATAACCCAAGTTTTAAATTAGTGACTCAAAACTTGCAAAATAACTTTGCACAATTTATCCTATACCATAATTTTACGCAGTGCCTATAGGTAGCGCCCGATTGTGTTTATGTATGAAATTCGGTAGCATAAATCCGTGGGTGCTTTGATGCTTGAACTTGGATATTGGGAATAACTCAATATAATTTCAATTTTCCCCCAAAAAAATAAAAATCCCATAACAATTGTATTCATTTGCCAAAATGGATAATGAAATGCAGATTTTGTTCTCTGTGAAATATTAGGTAGCGCCTGTAGGTAGCACCACTTATGCAATGCTGAGGCATAAACCAATATTGTGCTAACATAGGCTCCATGGGGGATAGAGTCCTCCTTGTGAGGCTCTAAGAACTCTTGTAGTTTCAGTGCCTTATCCTTTGGGCTTGTGGAGTCATGCTCTCAACCTTTAACCTATGCAATTTTCTTTGATCTATGACCTTCAGCTGAAACTAAATGAAAATGAAAACTAAAACTGACAAAATGATGAAAACGATGCTTTTCCAGCAAGCCTATTGCACACACCTACTCTAATTATTGGGAAACTGAAGCATTCAAGTTACATGAAACAACCAATGAAGCCATTTCATCATTTTTTCAACTATTTGAAGTTTTGAAATGTGATTCCTTAAGCACTAGAGATAATTATTACTTGAAGGTGAGTCAAAGAAACATTTGGAAATACAATTTCCGTTGAATAAATCAATGAGCCCAAGCCCATTTTCTTCTTGCAGATAGACTACAAATGGATCTTGGAAAACATCATCAATACTTGCCCCTGCAACATTGCTTTGTGTAAAAAAGAAAAGTATTGCATTAGGTCCTTCATCCACTATTCTTGGTTGTTGTATGGCTTGTTGTTTCTCTAATTCATCCTCAATGCATATGGCCTTGGTCCACTCTTGGTCATGAGGTGTATTATAAAAAAGGCTTAGTGATGCTTGTCTTTCTTTAATTTCAACCTTTCTCATCAGATCACATGGCATTTGATCTTGGCTACTTGATGAAATTGAGCTTGTGTCTTCAAGAGGAATAGGGGGTTGATAGGGTAGTTCATCATAATTAGAAGTTCTTGGGAAGCTAAATTCTTCTATATTATCTTAAGATTGTGAGGGATATTCATCATAGCTTGGCTTATGGTCCCAAATTCTCAGTTTTTCACCCTCTAAAATTAGATTATCATCTTTTTCTTCTTTTTCAGCAACAAAAATATGACATGAGGGTTGAAACAAGCTATTGTTGCTTGGATGGGAAGGGTACTTTTATGATATAAGGTCTTCAACAGATTGTTCATGGAAATCATCTTCATAATCATCATACAAAGGTGAATCAATGACCATTTGACTATTAATGGCTGAGGGGATTAGTACAATAGCTGGGACAACTGGTTGCTCAGAGAAAATATCCTCATAGTCATCAAAACTTGGAAAATCATGGCACATTGGTTCATTAACAATAGGAGGGACTGATAAGCTATGAATTTGGTCATGAAAATATGCAACACTATTCTCATGATAAAATAAATATGAATCTAAGATGACCTCTTGAATTCAAGAATCGAGAAAAGGAGGAGACAAGGAAATTATGGATTGTCCATATTGATCTTTCTCTTGGGGACCTATATTTTGACATGAATGATGCATTTGTTCTTCAAATTTAGGAAAATCATTATGAAACTCATCATCTAAGTCTTTCTCTCTACAATTATCCCCTTCATCATCACTACTAGAGGAATCACTTGTTGAATCTTGAATATATGATGCATACCCCTCACAACAATTCTCAAAAAGTCTTTCAGTTGGATAAATTTTCTTGCAATGAGAATAAAAAACATCATGAAAGTCCTTCAAAGAGGAAATACTAGAAGCAGGGAGTGTTCTATACCATTTCCTCGCATTGCCTTCCAATGAATACATGAACATTTTCATCAATATATCTTCATGATGGATGTGAAGATGTTGCATCAAAGCATGAAATTCATGAACATGCTCAAAAGGGTTGTCATCATATCCTTCATAAAATCTGGGCAACAGATCTTTCCATTCATCAATTTGAGGCACAATATGTAGATAACCATCTATGGCTGAGAAATTGAGTGGGGAAAACCTCCTGGTCAGGATATCCTTCATAGCCATTTGATTTTTCTCATCCCCAGTGGAGTCACCAACCTATTCTGAACAATGGAGTCACCATGGTGAATGTGCAGTCTTGAAGGTGTCCAAATTCAGTCACCATCTAAAGTTGGAGTTGTGCAATGTCATTCTTCCCAGGGAGCTTTTCAATCTACTCAAATTCGTCCCTGACAACGGCGCCAAAAATGTTAGCACTGAAAGTCACACTTTGACTGCTAAAGTGTAAGCTCTGCACCCATCAGAATGTAAAAGATAACTTTGGTTTTGAATAGGTGTATTAACAAGATGGATAAAGAAAGAGAGAGGGAAACAAACTGCAGATTAGTAGGCTACACCAATGGGCAATGGAGTCACAAACATCCCACTCATCTAAGGCACAAAAACTGCTTAACAAAAAACAATATTATATGCTAATAGGTGGAAGAAATGAAGAAGGAAAGCATAATATAGAATGTTCAGTAAATAAAGATCCTCTCAATTTAATGAATCAACAAATACTTGAATATAAACAATGACTGATGGGCAAAATACAGCAGATCCTCTGCTACTTAGGGATCCATAAATCATTGACAGCCTTTGATCCTCAAATCTGCAATATATTCAAATAAGAATAAATATAGACAGAAGAGTTACAATATGAAATCATAGCTCTCATGAGTCTCCAATAGTAGTAATGCTTACAATCCTAAAAATGCCCACAGGCTTACAAATGAACACACACAAGAAAATTGCCTGCTACATCTCTTTCTAGCCTCTCTTGGCTCATCAATCCCCTTCTCCAAGAGATATCTCCCTCTTTAAATAGAAAATAGCATCCAAATAACCTAATAAGGTCGAATACCATCTCCTCCATTGGATTCTAAGCCTTGGGGATAGGTGGCAACAATCAAAGAGACAAAAATCCAACAAACTGTTGATTTTCAGGAATTTGTTGGAAGTCATTAATAAATTATTTCCACTTCATGCATGAGGCCTTTGCTAGAGATAAATATTCGGTGCAGGTGTCCCTTGACATATAACTGATCCTTGAGAAGTCATTTGAACCCTCATTGACATGTGGCAACCTCCCAACAAGACGAATATCAAAACCGTGACCGCTACAGGAAATTAGTACGCAGTGCCACTGTGAAGAGTACGCAACGCCTACTTCTATATCCAATATCTCTCAAACCAAAACACATTTTGAAAAATTGAGAGAGGTTTTTGTTATTTGGAATGTTATGAACAAAATTCTCCTCTAGTTTTAAAAAATACATCCTCAAATTCTCATAACCCAAGTTTTAAATTAGTGACTCAAAACTGGTAGAATAACTCTGCACAATTTATCCTCTGCCAGAATATTACGCAGCGCTTGTAGGTAGCGCTCGACTGTGTTTCTGCATGCAATTCGGTAGCATAAATCTGTGGGTGCTTTGATGCTTGAACTTGGATATTGAGAATAACTCAATATAATTTCAATTTTCCCCAAAACAAATAAAAATCCCACAACAATTGTATTCATTTGCTAAAATGAATAATGAAATGAAGATTTTGTTCTCTACGAAATATTAGGTAGCTCCTGTAGGTAGTGCCACTTATGCAATGCTGACGCATAAACCAATATTGTGCTAACACTACCAATATACAGTAATTCCATTTGGATTGAAGAAGGCCCCAACCATATTTTCCAAGGTGGTGGTTGAAGCGTTCAAAGAATTTTTAAATAAGTTTTTAGAAGCATACTTTGATGACTAGATTGTTTTTAGTTTGTTGAAAAATCATATTGAATGTCTAAGGCTAATGTTGGATAAATGCAGGTAGTGTCAAATTGCTTTGAATTTGAAGAAATGCATCTTCTTCTCACCATTTGGATTATTATTAGGTCATATTGTATGCAAGCAAGGATTGTTGGTGGATCCATCCAAGATTGCAATTATAGTTGATTTTCCACCACCTACTTCAATCAAACAACTGCGCACTACGCTAGGACATACTGGCTATTACAGGAAATTTATCAAAGGATATGCTTAGATTAATGCGCCAATGGAAAAGTTATTAAATAAAGATTGTTAGTTCGGTTGGACAGAAGAATGTCAGCAGAGCTTCGACACATTGAAACAAACGATGGTAAATGTGCCTATTCTAGTCTTTCTAGATTGAAGCAAGGAATTTCATGTGCATGTTGATGCATCTTCCATTGAATTAGGAGTAGTACTGACACAACCTGGAGAAGGGGACATTGATCATCCGTTAGCATTTGCTAGTAGGAAGATGTCCACAGCTGAAGTTAATTACACCACTACAGAGAGAGAGGGACTAGCCATGGTGTATGCGTTGCAAAAATTCCGCCAGTACTTGTTAGGAGGACACTTTAAAATGTTTATTGATCACTCCGCACTGAAGTACCTAGTCAACAAGCCAATGTTGGGGGGATGAATCTGCAGATGGCTTCTGCTGTTTCAAGAGTATGATTTTGAGATCATAGTTAAAAATAAACAAGGGCCCAGACCACCTATCGAGGTTGGAACATGATGAAGAACCTACCAGTCTGGAGGATACATTACTGGATGCACAAATGCTCACCATTAGAAATATTGATGACCACTTCGCAGACATAGTCTATTTCTTGTCAATAGGAATGGCTCAGAGCGAGTATACAATCTCCTAGAAAAAATAGCTAGTGGTGCGCGTTGCAGATTTTTCACAGATAGCTGGTCAGCTATATAAAATAGGACCTGATGAGATAATAAGAAGATGTGTTATGGAAACAGAGCACCCGATGATCCTCGCAGAAGCTCATGAAGGCATCGCAGGAGGACATTACATAGGGAAAGAAACTACGGAGAAGGTTCTGCGAGCTGGCCTTTGGTGGCCTATGTTACACAGAAATGATAAAGAATACACCAGAGCATGCGATGTATGCTAGCGATTTGGAAAACCATCCCAAAGAGATGATATTCCATTAGCACCGCAGATGACCCTATAGGCATTTGAAAAATGGGCCATTGACTTTGTGGGACCTATAAACCCACCAAGAAAGCACACAGGAGCAAGGTATATTATCATTACGACATAATACCTGAATAGATGGGCCGAAGCAAGAGCAGTCAAAGACTGTAGTGCAACTACAACTACACATTTTATATTTGATGAAATAATAACTAGGTTTGGATGCCCTAAGGTCCTTATGAGTGATCAAGGTACACACTTCATCAATAAGACAGTTGCATCCCTGACTGAAGAATTTTTTGTCCACCATCAAAAGAGTACACCTTACCATCCACAAGCAAATGGAACTGTTGAAGCATTCAACAAGATCTTGGAGACAACATTGACAAATATTTGCAGTGTGAACATGGATGAATAGGATTTAAGAGTACCAGTAGTACTCTGGGCTTATAGAACCACTTGCAAGAAATTAACAATGTAGATCCCTTTCAAGTTGGTTTATGGTCTTGAAGTTGTTGTCCCGATGGAGTATTTGGTACCGAGATTAAGAATTGTTGCATTTACAGACATGGATGATACTGGTGCTATTCATGAGAGGCTAGCACAGTTAGTCGAACTAGAAGAAGACATATTCAATGCAGGCTTCCATCAACAGGTTCAAAAGGAATGAGAAAAGGCCTACCACGACAAGCACATCAATAAAAAGATATTCAGGCAAGGTGATTTAGTACTGGTATATGACAGTAATTTTATCAAACACCCTGGGAAGTTCAGAACACATTGGCTTGGACCATATGAGATCACCTACATCACAGAAGGAGGAGCTGCGTAGCTGAAGACGCTGAATGGAGAATGGAAAGAAGGATTGGTGAATGGGAGTCGGCTGAAGTTGTACTATGACAACCAACTGCCTCACTGCTCTAGGTAAAATCATGAGGAAAAGGGTTTAGGTACCAGGTGCAGTTGAAACTGAGTACCAAACACAGAAAAGACAGTCTGCACAAGGATGGGAAGGAGGCATAAAGAAGAAAGCAAAGGCTGCACTGTATAGTCCAAATTTGAAGTAAAACAAAAGGAGAAGATCTGAAGTGCCTCGGGACGAGTCACAAGTGAGTGTTGGGGCCTGTTGGCCCTTGGTTATGAAAATAAATGGAGAACAAGGAAGAAAAGGTAAAAAATGAACTTCGCGGGAGACATAGTGACTGTCATTGGGTCGAAGTGAGCAAAAGAGCAGAAAAGATGGAGTGAAGTGCAGAAAAGAAATCCATTGGATGAGGAGATCGAGGATGACAAATCAACAAAGAAGATGGACTGAGGATGACTAAGGAAGTGGAAAAATCCACCATTGGATGCTTTGGAGCACCACACGAGAAGGAAGGAAAGACAGGCTGGCGAATTCCGGAAAAAGTGTGTAATGTCCCCAAGGCCGAGCCCTGTTGTAAATCATGTCTATGAAGTATAAATCTTGCATTATGAATTGTAATTATGTTTTATAGGTTGGTGAGCCAAGTCATATAAGCTAGTGATATTATGTGTTATTAGGCCAGGGAGCCTAAGTGTTGAAGGCTAGGAGCCTGATTTTTTTTGTACATGTAATTATGCACAATATTAATACAAAACATATCTGCGTGCAGACCGACCACGATG
>SNQJ01S0267589.1:0-11870 GCA_010110895.2 Picea sitchensis | reverse complement strand
ACACAATACCAAGGTGCCCACAAAATCGCTGCCCACAGCCAAAACAGTCCGCTGCATCCATCCCCCGTCCCAATGGTGCGCACATCCCCCTCTTTCCACCCTTATTCCTCCCGACCGCCTCATGCATTTACTCTACAAACACCCTCTTCCCCCTCCATACTCCTTCCATAAATGTTTTATCTTCTCGGGATTTCTCGACTTTTTGCCCTACATACGCCACCCTCTGCAGCACATGCAATCCCTGTTATCTCTTTTTTTTATATTTTATCTCTTAAATTTCGTCATACTTCATTAAATGAATTATGCAGTTTGATTATTACTTAATTAATCACTCTTATATTCTTTGATTAATTTTGCTTTATAGTCTTTAAGTATTTGTTTAATTAGGGTCGTTACAGTATCCACATGATTTTCTTCCCAAGTGACCACCAATAATACGCGCAATCTCTACATTAAGGCCAACAAAGCAGGGTGAGTAACTCTGTCGGCCCTAATGTGACCTCATGATTGACCCTTGTGTTAGAAGGGATTTCGAGGACAAAATGTAGCAAATAGATTTGAACTCTCCCTATCACAAGATACTATTGTGTGTTTTGATGCTTTGGAGAGTGTGCCTTACAACCTATTCCAAAGTGCTATCCTAGCTAATGTTGGTGTATAAAAGTTCTAGAAAATAAAAGTTGCTAATAGATTTTAAAATTACGTTGTATTTTAAAGGTTGTTGTTTACTCAACAGGGAAACGGAAGTGAAACTGATGATGTATTTGACCTTGACCCAATAAGATGTAAGAAGAGATGAAATGCAATCGTTTCATTCGATGAACTCTCATTACAGTAGGGAGAAGGTTTCTCTTTCCAGAATACAAAAAATATAAAGAACAATTTCTCAATCTTTGAATGATATGAATTCCAAACAATCAAAACGACTAACTTTTTCAATTTTCCCCTTTCGACAAATATTTGAATGCAATTTTTTTTTTTACAAAGATCACTAAAAAGAATAAAATTTAGTCCTTTCCTTTTCAAATCCAAATAGAGAAATAATGAAAAAAGAAAGAATGGTCTAATAAGACTAATGCGTTATCAACACTAATTCCTAAATCAAACTCACAATGCAAGCAAAAAATGAAAAGATAAGAAAACCTTTTGTCGAATGCAAACATAAATTGTTTCTTCAATCAAAACAATCCAAAACTTAAAATAAATCCAAAACTCAAAAGAAATTAAGGACTACTTATCAAACAAGCACCCATGAAGAAAGACTTGAGATTATACCCTTGCAATAAGAAGTCAAAAAAAAAAACTTGCAAAGCTCATGAAGAAGACTCGAAATCCTTGAATATCAATCAAATACAGGATTAAAAGATGTAAACCGATCATTAACCAATGCTAAAAGTTCATCCCAGGAAGTAAAGACAAATATGGGAAAAGGAAAGAAAATTAATTGTCACTCAACAATTCCTACATGAATCATCGCAGGCTGCATAAGGGTACAGTGCGACGATCTAGGATTGTCGTAGGTTGTCAACAAGGCACAATGCGATGTCATATCCATGGTTTGCACAAGTAGAGTGCGACGACAAAGATAGTCGTAGGCTATAAATAGGACACAATGCGATGATCTCTGAATATAAAGAAAATTGGGAAGAATGACAAAATTTCTCAATGAACCTTCAAGACTAGGGAGTCAAGATGGATCAAACACAGACTTAGAAAGAGCGTAAGCAACCACATTTTCTTTACATTTCTTGTAAATGATCTCATAATCATATCCAAAGAGCTTAGTTACCCATTTTTTTTTCTCTGGAGAGGAAGTTCGTTTCTCCAGAAAATACTTGAGGCTTTGATGATCTGTCTTAATTTGGAAGCATTTCCCCAAGAGATAAGGGAACCAAATATCTACTGCATGTAGAATAGACAACATTTCCTTTTCATAGATTGATTGGCCCAAATGGAATTTTGACAATTGTTTGTTGGTAAAGGCCAAAGGTCTTCCCTCTTGCATAAGGATTTCTCCAATTCCTCTCCAGGAGGCATCACATTCCAGGACAAAGGTCTTTGTGAAATCAGGAAGGGCCAAGACCGGAGTAGTGCACATAGTTGCCTTCAATGCTTAAAAGGCCAGATGTGCTGCGAGAGTCCAAGTGAAATAGTTCTTTTTAAGTATAGCAGTGAGAGGTGCCACAATATTTCCATAATTCTGAAAAAAAAAATCGATAATAGCTTGTTAAACCCAAAAAACTACGCAATCTTTTGATAGTCTTGGGGCGAGGCCAATCCTGCATTGATTCAATCTTCTTAGGATCTACCTGGACACTAGCCTTGCCAAAAATATGACCCAAGTACTCGACTTCCAAGGAGCCAAAGGAACATTTAGAGTATTTGATGAAAATTTTATGCTGAGAGAGTAGATGAAGAAATTGATCCACATGGGAAATATGGGATTGCCAATTTTTACTATAGATGAGAATATCATAAAAAAAAACTAAGACAAAATGACAGAAGACATGATTCATGAGGCTTTAGAAGGTGGAGGGGGAATTACATAGGCTAAAGGGCATGACCAAGAACTCATAGTGACCCTCATGAGTTTGAAAGGAAGTCCTGGGAATGTTAGCATCTTGCATACGTATCTGGTGGTAGCCAGAATGCATATCAAGTTTAGTGAAATACTGAGCACCACTCAACTCATCCAAGAGATCATCAATGACACGAATGGGAAACTTTTCCTTGATGGTGAGTTTAATGAGGGCACAAAATTCAGGACACATGCACCAAGAACATTCTTTCTTAAATACCATGACCATAGGAGAAGAATAAGTGTTGGTACTAGGGCGGATAACGCCTGCTTGTAGCAATTTCTGCACTATTTTCTCAATTTCATTCTTTTGGGAAAAGGGATGAAGATAAGGGAAAACATTAGGAGAAAGAATTCCAGGAACAAGGGGTATGCAATGATCATGAACATCATGAGAAGGTGGGAGTCCTTGAGGAGTAGAAAAAATAGCTTGATGTTTGGAGAGAATAGCTTGGAGGTCAGGATGCACAAAGGGTGTATCAATTGCGTGAATATAATGGATTTGATAAATAATACCGTAGTGGCCTTTCGTGAAGATATTTTCCATGTGATGGGAACTGATGATCTTAGGAGAACCAATTGTGAGATCTTGGAAGTGATACCTTTGTCCCTCCTGTTGGAATTGCATGGTTAATTCCTTAAAATCCATAAGAATTGGATCCAAAGTGTGTAACAATTCAACACCTAACACAATGTCACAACCATTGATTTCAATGGAAAACATATGAGATTTTGGGTGATAATGTCCAATTTGAAGACGTACATTTTCACAATGCCCACCACATTTCATGGACCCACCATAGGCTATCATGATTTGAAAATTATTGAAAGCAAAAATATAGCATTTGGTTTGCTTGGCAATGCGATGATGAATAAAATTGTGGGTGCTACCAATGTCAACAAGGATGTTGACATTCCTATTCTTAATATAGCCAATGAGATTGAGGGTTTGTGGAGAAGAGAAGCTCATGAGGGCATGCAAGGAAATGCGTGGTTCAACTTCAGGTGGGTCAACGGGCTCCTGGGTAGCATCGGGAAGGGAGGGATATTCAACAAGTGGAATTTTCACATACTCATTGGAAACATATTCGTAATTGGCCATAATTTTTTTTTGTTCCTTACACTTGTTCCCCGAAAAATATTTTTCATCACAATTATAGAAAACACCCTTAAGTTGGTGTTCAACCATTTCAACCCTAGTTAATTTCTGGACCTTGAGGGGAGTGACATAGGGGTTATGATTAGTGGGTTGAGGGAGAGGAACAAAAGAGGGTTTTTTGTTCTGGGAAAAAACAACTTCATGGGACTCTTTAGCACATTTAGTAGCTTCCAACCAAGTCTGAGGGTGGGCCATGAGAACCTGGGATTGGATTTCATCCTTTAGGCCACCGATAAAGAATTCACGAAAGAAATCAGCTGACATGACCTTGGTTTGAAATACCAAATGCTAAAAAGTAGTTTTAAAGTATTCCACTATGCATGACTGTTTCAACTTGATCAAATGACTAAGATAGTGGGTATCAATGTCAAAGCAGTCATAGAGATTTACAACAAATTAGTTCCAAGCAATATACCCCTGACGTGAATTTTTACACCATTGCCACCATTCCCATCATCCAGGATCTAGATAGAGGACAACATAGTGAAGTTTGTCCAACTCATCAGTAATACAAAGCAGAGAAAAATAATGCTCCATTTGAGTGACCCAACCCGTAGGATCAAAGCCATCAAATTTATTGACCTCGACACGGGGAAGACGGGGGTGACACTTAAAGGAGTTGGATTGAAAATTTAGAGAATGAGCGGAATCAACAACATTGGGTTGGTCTGAGGAGCAAGGACCCAAAGGGAGGTTCAAAAATTGGTTGACAACAGACCGAAGGGTGTTAAATTGGTCCATGAAGTTGGCTTCCATGGTGTCAAATTTGTGCTCCACTTGGGACTCAAATTGTACAAGGTGGGAATTGGTAGAGGTAATATCAGATATCACGTGATTGATGAAAGCTTGTAGGTCTTGGTTGCGAGTTGTGGCCATTTGGAAAGGGGAAGTGTGGATAAGGAAAAATGGGTGGGTGGGACCACAAAAAAAGACTTATAAGTGATAGGTACCATGTCGATCAGGGCGAGAAGGGAAATATAATGGAATAGGTGGAAAAAAAGGGAAGCTGAGAAGGGTTTGGGTCCACTGTAAAAAAATGAATAAAAATGAAAGGTGTGAATGCGATAAGGGAGAAAAGGGGAATCCAATGGGATAGGTCCCAAATAAGTGTGTTAGCGGGACCACTATACTTTTTTTTTAACTCTTGCGGGGTTATACTCCATTTTGAATAATACTGTAGTGACGAAATGCCCAAATGCTTTGCATAGATGACAATTGCCTTGCTATTCAATTTTGAATCAATAACAATCATTCCTTACAACCATCCAAGCTACACCCAATTGATATAAGGATTTATATATATATCCAAAATAGTTTCAATTTTGTATTAATTATAAAGTATTATTCCTACCAATATTTCTATTTCATTTTCTTTATAACCGAAAATATTGAATCAAGTTTAGAGCTACTTTGGATGATTGATTAATAACGAATTTGTTTTAAGGATATTGAGACAGTGTAATAAAAACAAGCGCAGTAGTTCAATTCCAATCTAAAACTCACAATTTCATTCTTCAATTGTAAAATTTAGAAGTAATTGCAACAATACTCTAAATTTCCCCGTTAATGACAATGCATTAATAATTTACAAATGGTGGGAAGAGTCCACTACCACGTGCTCTTATTCCTCAACCATATATATTTCAGATTGGTTACAGTATGAGTAGAATCCTATGGTTGGATTAATTACAGTGTGGATTGAACCTGCTACAATGTACTCTTCCCATACCATACATGCTTTACTTCTAAGAACAAAAAAAAATAAGGAATGACTCTATTCAAATCTTCCTATTCCATGCATGTTTTACTTATAAGACAAACACAATTTTACAAAGGGTTCACAAGCTTGGGTAACCAGTTCAGTCCATTCAGATCATTCCTACCCCATATTATTCTTATTTCACTAAACAAATAAATATATTTGAATTTACTGGGTTGATGAGGATACTGGGAATATGAATGTTGGAGGTCATTTGCAACCCTCTCCTTCAGTCGACTCTGCACTCCCTCAATGACTCCAGGCATGCCAATTTCGAAGCACCTTCTGTTCCAGGCTCAATCGAGGGTCTTCTACAACTGATCATTGACACACGTAGTGAGATAGAGGACCTATGACACAACATGGAGCAAATGAACATAAGGATTTCATGGCTCGTAGATTTGCATGCAAGTTCGGATCTCCGGCTTCTAGTTCCTGAGATGACTACAAAGGACGTTGTCTTGCTACACATTTCCATTTTGTCTCCAATGGGCATCCGACCACGACCTCAAGTTCCTGAGATGACTACAAAGGACGTTGTCTTGCTACACATTTCCATTTTGTCTCCAATGGGCATCCGACCACGACCTCAGCATGGTCCATCTTCGCCGCAAGCTTGATGGCAGTTTCAGTTTTTTGGGTAATTCTTAACGTTTTTTTACAGTTTCTTTAGGCCTTATTAGACTAGTTTATAAGGTGAAAAATATCAATTTTGTAGATCATACAAAAACATCTATGAATATCTTATTTTTTTGACCTCTCGGGGATAGTTGAACATATGCCACAACGAGTTGGTTTACTTTCATTGTAGCTTTGTTGTTGGCATGACTTAAGCTTGTATGTCAATTTCCATACAACGTAATATAATCTCTTTTAACTTACAATTTTTTATTTTTATTTTCAAGTAGTAAATTGGTTTTGAGAAATTTTTTATTTTTATTTTCAAGTAGTAAATTGGTTTTGAGAAATTTTATGAGAAATCATTTTGATTAATTATGTAATCAAAATAATTTATTATTTGAAAAAAAACTTTCTCTCTATATATAATGACAATAATAGATAGAAAATATTTGATTTCAAAAGATAACAAATAATTTTATATAATAATTATAGCAAAATTAATTTTTACTTTTGATATTTGAAGTGTAAGGTTGTACTCTTCTTGTGTCCACTTTTTCTCACTTTGGATAGTCCACCATTTGACCACCCTACCAACTCCAATGGGTACTCTACTTTTGCAATATATCGAGGAGGATCTAGTAATGCTCACATAGGTCTAGGATGATCTGGAATGCTCACAGAGGTCCAAAAGAATTCATAAATGATTAAAATTAAGTCATCCCAAATGCTCTCAAAAACATCATCAATGCATAGATCTCGGTGATAGCTTTCCAACGATGTAAAAATCACCTCAAATGGAGTTCGTATGAAAAAGTTATGGATGGTCAAAGTTCAGGTCAAATTAGGGAAAAAAGACAAAAGTCAACATCATCAAGGTGACATGTCACCACTTCAAGGGTGACATGTGGCATGATCGTACAGGCCATATAGTGCTGACGTGCCAAAATCACATGGCGACATGTAGCAGGCAGGTGAGGTGACATGTCAAGTTGGTAGGTGACTGAGCAATCCATACATACAGTTGGCACAAATTATATCTCGACATGTGGAAATGATATACCAATGAAAGGTTGCCACATGGAAGCCTCCCATTGGCCATTAATGTTTAATGTTTTTCAAAAGTATAGGAGTCAAAGGGGGTCAAATCCACGACCTCCTATAACCTTATACAAACCTCCATTGCCAATACACCACACCAATGTTAACCATCTATAGTGGCAATTGTTTTTTATTTTGGTAAAGTATTTAGTTGGCCAAAAAAAGGGTCAAGGGCCCAAGCCCCCAAACCATGGTTCATTTGAAGTTCCATGTAAACATACCCATTATCCAAGGGGTGTTTAAACTATATTCAAACCAAATGATATATTCACAGGGGTGTATTTATATGCCCAACCACCATATAACCAAATATATATAGTATGGTCGATGAGGATTGACCCGGCGGCCCACTATATAATATTCCAACACTTAACCAATTCTGCTAAGTGTGCAGGTTTGTTAGGAACCCTACTAACAAACGTTTAATTCCAACCAAAGTCAGGTGGCAGTTTAAGCTCGACCCCCATATTTAATGGAACATAGACTGAGGAAAATGACAGATGCAAATGAGGTACAATGTCTCGAAGTTCATTCCCGAGGGTAATTAGACTTGGAGGCTACATCGTAATGCATGCCACAAGGTTTCGACACAAAATTTTATACTTGTTTATATCGAAATTTTGTGAGGAAATTAATGGTATACTCTGTTTTTGAGTTTGAGCAACACAAAAAAAGTCATTTTAAAACTCAAAGATTTGAACATTAATAAAGAGGTCTCTATTGGAAGCAAACCCAGAGACATAGCCCAAATTGGATGAACTCTGTTATCAAACTAGTGTATTTGATTTTAATATTGTTGTTCTATTTCCACTTAGTTATTTACAAGTTGTTTATCATTAAAGTGTATTTGGATAGATAATTATTTTGCATGTAAATTGCAAACAATCAAGCAAGCATTATTATTTCAAAGATCAAGTAGATGTTTATATGTTTGGAATATTAATAAGCATCTAATGATTTTTTGGATCAAATTGGTATCAGAGCGAGGTTTGACAAGTGATTGTGAGTGAATTCTTACAAGGTCCAAATCCAATCAAGGAGAAGAAAAAATTGCAAGTTGCAATCTAGATATTGGTTCAAGTAGTTTAACTCGTCGAAGAGAAATCACTTTGTCGAGAAAATTGGGTCCTTACAACTCCGAAGATGATTTCTTTGAGGATTTTAATTTAATGAAATCCATGGTGGAAGAAATGTATGAAGGTCGAGAGAAGGCCATGAAGGAATGTGCATTAGAAAAATTTGAGCCAATCAAAGAGGGAGGAGGAGGTGATGAAGGTGGCCCTTCAGAACCCTCCTTACCATCATCCTCATCATCATCTTCTTACGAGGGAAGTAAACATTCTTAACATAAAAAGAATCCCTCTAAGAAGTCAGATCATAATTTTCCTTTATTAAAGTTGGATGCCAAGTTTGAATTTCTGACCTATGATGGAGAATTGAATGCCGAGAAATTGGACAACTGGATCAAGAAAATAGATGTATATTGCAGGGTTCAAAAGATTGTGGATGACACTACAAAAATACAATTACCTACTCTTCGACTAAGTGATACAATTGTATAAAAAATGCAATTGTTGATACTGAGAGGGGGGTGAATCAGTATCAAGTACAATTTAAAAACCTTTTTCAACTTATACTTAAACCATTCAATTATATCCAATGATAAATGAACAATAGTATAAGAGTTACACCAATACACCACAATACACCAAATTTGAGCCAATCAAAAGAGGGAGGAGGTGATGAAGGTGGTCCTTCAAAACCCTCCTCATCATCATCCTCTAATGGTGGGAAGTAAACATTCTTGACATAAAAAGAAGTCTTCTAAGAAATTTTATCATAATTTTCCTTTATTAAAGTTGGATGCCAAGTTTGAATTTCCGACTCACAGATGATAAATTGAATGCCTGAAATTGGAGTTAACCTGATTCAAGAAAATAGATGTATACTGGTGTGGTTCAAAAAGATGTCAGGGATGACACCTTACAAAATACACTCATCACTCTTCACTCAAGTGATACAATTGTATAAAATAGCAATTGTTGATAATGAGAGGGGGGTGAATCAAAATCAAGTATAATTTTAAAACCTTTTTCAAACTTATACTTAAACCATTCAATTATATCCAATGATAAATGAACAATAGTATAAGAGTTAACTAATACACCACACAATACACCATGCACACACAATATATGCAGTAAAGCTAATCAATAAGCTATTCTAAGGGAAGTAATGACTTCCAAAGGTGGCTACAACTTCCAAATGTAAAGGTAGGGATAAACCTCCAAGAGGAAGATACAATCCCAAATATCATATAATTTGGTCTCCATCCTTGCCCCTCCCACATACAAACTTACATTAAATCATCACCATCAACCAATCATCACATAAACTGATAATTCTTCCTCGAGACTTCTTCACTTCGACAATTCTTAGAATTCTTGGAGTAATTTTATCCTGTAGATAATATTACTAATGTATTCTCTGAAAATCCTCAATTTTCACTTTGATTCCTCCCCAAAAAGAGGTTATGTAAAGAATGGTGGTAGATCTTTATTCAATTCCTGCTCTTCTGTTCTAAGACCCAACTTGGTACAAGATGCCCACATCCCATTCTGAAACACATAAGAAAATACAGTCCATATACTTCTTTCCAATGGAAGTGTTCTCACTTCATTTGGATTCATAGAGAATCCATATTTGTTTTACCCGGAAAACCTGCTTATTGACTAGCTTCATGGTGGATCTGTCACAAACCCCATTCTTCCACAGAGTGTATTCCATAATTATAGCGAATAAGAGCTGAAATTTCACTCAGAGGTACCTTGATATGTCTTCTCAATACCACATATATTTCACCATCTGAATCATTATAGAAAATTTATAGTGAAAGGTGTTGACTCAAAATAATATACCTTTAGGAACACATCACTAAAGATCACCTCCCCTTGAAACTGCCTTTTTACTTCTCCTTAACCTCCTCGAAATTCAACTTTGTATCAAAATGAATGTATAATGATATTTATTTATACCCATTTATGTCACTTCCCTTTTAGTAATAGGTCAATTCGAAGACTCTTCTTTAATATTTGTAAATTTTCTTTTAATTATCTCAGTATCTACATGTACAATTCACTTTGAAGATGACAAAGTGAATTAAAAATTCATTTCTCCTCAACCATGAGGATCCACTTGACATGCCACATACCACTAGGAACAACATGATGCTAGCATCCAATCCATGTTATATCCCATGTGTTTTCCTTAATGTCCAAACACTTCATCAATTCATATTCAAACTAATGACTAGGTTGACATCAAGACAAACCACCCTCCAACAACCTCCCCCTTGTCATTGATGGAAACACCATGCTCCCCCTATCATCATAATCCCACTCTCCCTTTGACATCATTGGTAAAGGGTATGGCTTCTCCTCCCGAGTTTAATGAAAAAAAGGTAACCTTCTTCTTGGGGCTGCTCCTCAAACATGTGGCACCCAATAATACTTCATCTTTATTTGTGGTCTTTGGGACTTTTTCTTCCTTGAACCTTTGTGTGGCTTTTGTCTTCTCTCTCTTCATGTATAAGATGTATATGTTATTCGGTCTTATTTTTGTAGTTGAAACCAATCTTCCCTCGAAGCATTTTCTCTCTGATTTTTTTTCGGGAATCAAACGTAAGAAGGTATCCTTGATCACACATTTTACCAACACCTTATTATGATTCAAGTCTTCACAACCAATAGAACATTCTTTTCTTTTTACATTTTTCTTCCAAGCCTACCACAATCTTTCTTCAAGTATTTTGCAGATGAGTCATCTCCTAATGCAACATTGCCATCCTTTCTCTCGTCGGGAGCAAATTTGTCTTGATCCTTGGTCATGTGTGTGAAGAACATCCATTGTTCTTCACACATGACCGAGGAACATCCATTGTATATGTACCATTCATCTTCTTCAACGGTTAATGCTATTCCAAACAATGAAGATTGTCGGAATCTCTTTCCTTCCTCATACTGTGGTTGGTATAGGGACATATTCATTCATATGTATTCCTAACTGGGTAGTTTTGTGACCAAGATAATTGCATTTTAGCATACAATATTTTTGTCCATCAATGGGTAAAATGAATTATAACTTCTGTTGACAAATCCATGATTATTTCCATATCTTCTATTTACACCATTCATGTTTCTTGTGTATTTATTCCTTTCATTGATTCTGCAATTAATTGCCTTATGTCCAAAATTTTTGCAAGTATAATAATGACCAAGAAAGAAATTTTGATACCTGGGAGTATGTGACCTTCTTTGTGATGTAGTCCATCTGGGTTCACAATCTACTCTTCTGTAGTTTCCTTCATATTTATTGAAGCTTCTTTGATTCCTGAAGGTAGGATTTCTTCTTGGAAATTCATCTCTTTTGTAATCATTCCTTCTTTCTGGTATCCTGGTCCACTTCTCATCAACTATCTGTGTAGCTCTTTCTTCAACCTTCTTGTTGGTATTTGAATATTTTTTGTATGAAGTTTCACCCATGCATCTAAGATGTGTTAATTCTTTTGTCACTTGAGAGTTTCTTAAGCTCTTCCTCAATGAGACAACTTCTTGTTCAAGTTTCTCACAATCTTCTTCTTTCTTTATCATTTGGAC
>SNQJ01S0267588.1:0-11871 GCA_010110895.2 Picea sitchensis | reverse complement strand
TCACGTTTAAATGATTATTTCTTGGAGCTATAAATATTTGTCTTGTGCCTATAACATAAATAAGTGAAAATTCAATTAACTTGTGAATTATTAAATTGTTTTCTAATCTTAATTGCTAAACATGCACTTTCAATTTCGTACCAAATAAACTACATCCTTGTCTTTTCTTTCCCCTTGAAGCTTGATTGTACTAATCCTTGTTGTGTGTCTGAATGAAATACAAGAAATCTCCACAATGGTGATGTTGTAACTTCTATAAATCCCATAACCACTTTACTAAAATCTTGGTAAGTATAAGGCTCAGTATCATATTCAATGTTTTGGATATTATAACCATGAGGGATATCCACAATAACTAGGGAGTATTCTTTTTTAGGAACAATACTTGTAGGTTTTTCACAATTACCTAATATCACTTTATATTGAACAATGTCGAGCCCATTCCAAATGTAGTGATCAAGGGTGTCATCAAGTTGAACATTTTGAACACGTCTCATTCTTTCTCTTTCAAACTTATCTTTTTGAATAAAACTTTTGAAAGTTTCAGGTAATCCATCCGAATTCTTCTTTGGCATGTTTAATGAAACAAACAAACATATAGTTATATATCTATAAATATTAAAATATAAATAAATTAACTTACAAACGAATTATATGAATGCAATAAATCAACATACCTTTTTGAATGCAACAAAAAATTGTTTCAATACTGTTGAAGAGCTTGAATCTAGATATTTGAGTTTAACATCATCTCAACTTTCTTAATTCAACATATTTACCATTTCCTCTTGTATTTTCATATGCACCTTGTGACTAAATAAAACAAAAATAATGTTAAACTGAAAAAATTAATTTTCTTGTCCTAACATAAATTAAAATAACTCAACAGTCTTACTTTTTAAATTCATCACACATTTCTTCCATTGACAATTCTCTCGACCTAGCATGTGATAATATAGTTATGATAAGTTTATCATCCTTCACTCCTTGTATTTATCTCCATGGTGTTATAGTCATATAATCAGGAATATTTCTTATGTCAGGACCTGTCTTACTTGTGCCACATATAAATGGTTTAGCCTTCTTAACTCTCTGATTTTTTATACTAACATTTTCCCATATGGTGAATATCTCATCTATCAAATACCATACATGTCCAGTTCTAAATCCTAATTGAAAATATGTATCCAGAATTTAAAATATATCACTTCCTTTGCTATGTTTTTCTTTTGTATTTTCATCATCAAGTGGGAATCCTATTTCCATACAACATTGCTTCTGAAACTTGACATCAACATTTGATCTCTCCCTGTGGAATATTTAAGAAAATTCATTGTGGATAAATCTCACCCTTTGAATGAAGGTCATAGACATTCTGTACTCATTGTCTGTGTTATGATCCCATGCCAGTAACTTTTCTTTTGAATCTATTAAAACGGCATAAATTATGCATTTGATTGTCTCAAAAAGAGGATTATTGGGATATTCTTGCACCAATTCTCTTCTAGTCTTTGCAGAATGACTTCCTCCAATCACATAATATTTGTAGTCAAAACATTTTGATCTATCAAATTATTCCCTCGTAGGAACTTCCATTGGGTCAACAAGAACTATGTATTCAACCACATGTGCATATGGATTGTATATGATCAATGCCTTCAAATTGTGAATATGCAAGTGATGCAGTTTTTTAATTTGATATTTTTCCTACCCTTCTATGGGTTTATAAAGTTGTTTCACATTCAAATGAAAATGTGTGGCCATCATCAACTAAGTGTGTCATCCTCATTCTATTTTGAATGGAATTTTGTGTTGTTTTCATAATACCATCCTCTAGATCAACACATGGTGTTATTATTTCTCTGCTACCTTTAAAAATTTCACTATAATACTCTGAGCTAACGTTGGCTTCTTGAACATTATCAACATTTGTTTTCTTCCTCTTATGATTTAAATGTGTTTCATCTAAATCAATGATTTCTTTATAATCAATAGGAATAGACTCATCATCAAACATCACTCTTTTGTGTTTATCTTGTTTTTTATTTTCGCAAGAAGGAGTGACAACCTCATTGGGACCAATATCAACAAAATATTCATTTGGAGTTTCCTCATTTTCAAATGTAACCCTTTTAGGATTTCTATAATGAGGATTTTTCTTTCTTCTTTCATGTTCTTCTCTATCTACGCTTGCAGGTTCAACCTCCATTACTTGTTGTTTATTTTTCCTTCCTTCTTATGTATTTTCAATATGAAAAGCATTGATGACATCCATGATATCATTCTCTGTAGAGTAAATCCCCGCTAACATATGTGAAAGTCATTCAGCAAAATAATGTAAAAATAAAATATAACATTTTCATGTTAAATAAAATTAAAACATTACCATTATACTAAAAATAATAAACGACACAAAAATAGAAATAAAAAAATTGCATTTCCTTTCTCAATGTCATCAACGATGGATGCACATAATTCTGAAAAACATTCATTCTTGTTATAATTGCTCAATTTGAAAGAATATCTAAACTTGATATAAGTTCTCTCTTGTTTGATAAGTGCATAAACAATATTTGTGGCTGGCACCAAACATATATCTCGTAACAAGCCAAGTGCCTGGTAGTTTCCTTGCACATGTTCTGATTCGGCACAATACAAATATATATGATCTCCATTGATTCCTTACTTGTCTTTAACAAACCATGAATATTCTTGTTTTCTCTCACCTTCCACAGATTTCCACTCTCTAACATTCTGCATTTCGTTTGATAGCTCAGGTGTTAAGCTATCATTTTGTTGCCTAACATTCAAGGTGGTTCCAGTTGCATTTTTGGATGCCATTATTGCAGGTCGTGATCCAGATATATTCATAGATAATCTTTTTCCTGCCATTTTCCTATATTAAGATAAAAGAAAAAAAAATTAGGCATTTCACATTATAATAAACTAAAAAACACAACATTGATTATAAAAACTAATTTTAAAAAAAAATTAACCCATATGTAAAAAACAATTCGATCCATAGAATTATTGGGCTTATGCTATGCCCACGACTTGGTCACAGGGCTGCCCCCCCAATGGCCAAGCCACATTCCACAGGCTATGACTTGGTCACGAGGGGTCAGCCCTATGGCCAAGCTGTGAGCATGCCCACAACTTGGTCAGGCTAGGGCGATGTCGGGCATCTCCCTAGCCCCCACGGCCAGGCCCCGAGCATGACCAAGGCTTGGTCGTGGGGGATGGGGTGATGCCCGACATCGCGAGGCTTGGCCGTGGGGGCTGGGGCGATGACCGACATCACCCCAACCCCTCGTGACTGAGGCACAGACATTGCTCAATGACCACCATGGGCCAAAACTAATAAGATTTAAATAAAAAACAACAAAAAAGCTAAAAAGATTTTAAAAAGTACACCTAAATTTGACTTTTTTTGCAAGATGGGAGTCTGTTGAACCTAGTCGTAGATCTAAAAGGTATTTGACATATGAAATATTGGGCATGCATGTAGACTCATATGGTGCATTCATAGACAATAGAGAAGAGTATGGATCATCTACATCTTCATCCAAACATTCATCTGAAGACAATGTAGACTCTGATGGTATTTCAAAAACCTTGAGTCAATTTGAATAAGTGTATGAAACATTTTATGCATTTTTTATCCATATGACGTTTGTATGGTAACTAAAAATGAGCATTGAACTTACATATGATCTTACATGAAGTTATGAATCTTTTTTTTTTTTGTAAGTAAGAAGTTTTATATATTAAAGGCCTTCAAAAAACCAAGTTAGAGGTACAAAATACAGAAATTAGTCGTACTGTAGTTACTGGACTGCCCCAATAGAGGGGAAAACAGTCTAGCCAGTCAGGTGAGTCAAGCATAGGTAGTTTAACAGTCTAATATATCAACCTCAAATTGACTGGACAATAGCTAAAAAAGAAAAACTATTGGAACTTGAAGGACCCCTATGGGCTTAAACATTTGGAAAATAACCTGGCTAGGTGGCATGAACGGCCTCAGACCAAGGTTCCTCTTCGACGAATGTCACTTGGCTTTCCCACTACATTCCAGCATCCACGTTTCTCTCATCTCTGTCGGAAACTGGTGAGGTGTCCTACAGTGCTTGATGTACTGTGGCCTCCTCCACGGTCATGTCCTCATGCTTGGCTTGCTCCATCTCATTCCATGCGGAGCGCTGCGTCTAGGCGTTTCCTTCACTGGTCTCTGCATGGGGTTCCACTGCTGAAGCCTCACCTACCGGGTCTAGGGGAAAATCCTATTGGAGGGAGGAAAGTATTTGAAAAAGGGCCGCAACTTTTCCATCCGTGGTCTGCAGACGGAATTGGAGGTCCTCCACCCCCTGATGGAGTTCGAAGACTAGACCAAAGATAATGGTAAGACTTTCTCTCAACTGTGTGTCAAAGAAAGAGTCAGAAGACTGGTTATCATTGTTTCTAGGCCTGCGAAAGGGAGGTGGCACCCCCATGGGCTTCCTTGAGGAGCCAACTACTGGTGCATGGGAAGACTCAACAGTTATGGAGATTGGGGAGACTAGAAGGTGTCGCGAGGAGGAACCCGGTGGTCTGGAAATGATGGTTGAGCAATCAAACTAGGATACAGGTGGGGTGGGGGAGGTGGGAAGAACTGGCTTGGGCTGGAGGGGCGGGGAGGAGCAAGTGGAAGGCGACTTAGGGGGCGAGACAGAAGGCCAGCGAGGATTCCATGGAGAGCCTCTGCGTAGTCGCCCCCTTTGACGCGACATCAGATTCGTCGAGTGAATGCCGAAGAAAACCAAGTGCATCAGGCAGAGGTAGAGTGTCAGGAGATGTACAGGGGCTACAATAAACATGAAGGTCCAGTTTGAATCAGGCCAGGGCAGTGGAGGGGAGATCTAGTCGGGTCGCGAGCAGAGGCGAGAGGCGAACATAAACAGCTGGGCCATGGAATAATTCATAAAAGAGACGTATGCTACAGAGTTTAAGCCACTACAACATCGTAATGGCAAGTTAATGTAGGATCAAGGTGGTGGGTGATGGCATGAGCTCGCCACATGGCTCCTTGCCTCGTTGGTCGGTCCTTTCCTCCTCCTCGCGCCAGTTGGTCCACACTAGCACCCGATCTGGGGGTGTGTCCACTGCTCCAGCTTTGCCAACACATTGTTGGAGAATAGGGTGATTAGGTTCCAAGGCCATTTTTCAAAGGAGTTCTGGTCCATTCTAGTTGGCCCCCATATTAGCCAGTTCATATGCAACTTGATTCGCCTTCCTCCTGATATGAGCAGGTATAATAGCTTGATTTGGTTGCAACAAATCTATGATAATTTGTAGCCCGTGTGAGAGTCTCCAACTAGGTGAAATTATGTTCGGGTTCGCTCCATTTTAAATTCTGCGGAGCAGATTGATGATGATTTGAGAATCTCCCTCGACAATTAGCTTGGTAAAATTGTTTTCAGTGGCTAATTGCAGTCCTCTAATGAGCCCCGAAAGTTTTGTTGCGTTGTTCGTGGAATGACCAAGGGAGCCTGTGCTTATGAGAATGATTTTCCCATGATTGTTGTGGAACACTAGTCCATAGCCCGCTGTGCATGGATTGCCTTTAGAGGCTCCGTCAAAATTGAGCTTGATGAAATCGACTAGGGGGGAGACCAAAAGGAGGGGCTACTGAGAGGGGGGGGAGGAGAAGAGGGGGGAAGTGGGTGATGAGAAGGAAGAGGATTCCAGTACTGAAGGATTAGGAGTTCTAAGGGATTGTTAATCAAGTCTTTTTCAGTCCGTAGCTGAAGGTTGAGAGTTTCCAGGATATTGCAGTGGCATTGATTCCAGCAGTGTTGCCACGGGAGGGAGACATTTCTAAAGAGCCTCCTATTCCTTTCTTTCCAAGCTTGCCAAAGGATGAAGCCTGGAAGTAATTTCCAAATACGATTTAGGAGGGGAGAATGGAAAGCCTAGTCCCTCCAATCCGTAATGGTGTTAATGATACTATCTCTATTGCGATCTGAGGTGCGCATGATAAGCGCCACTTGATCCCAAATTTGTGCAGTGTAAGGTAAAGAATTGAGGAGATGATTCATGGTTTCGTCTGCCTCTCCACAAAGCATGCAAATAGAATGCCCAACAAAACCCCTTTTTGAGAGGTTATCCCAGGTTAGAATGCTCGAGTGGGAGACGAGCTAGAGAAAGAGGGTGATTTTAGGCCAGTGTTTAAGATTCCAGATTTTGTGCCAAACTTTCCTTGTAGGAGGGGGGTATACTTGAGTTTTGACCTGATAGTCTTCCTGTGTGCTGTAGGTGCCCCATGACCAGTACCCCCAATGGAAGATATCCTCTCCTGCGAGTTTGGGGATTTTCCATTTGTCCAGTTCCTCCTGCCAGGGTCCCAAATCCACATGCGCTTCTAGATTTATGTGTTCCATGTTAAGGTGCCAGCATCACCAAGTGTCTTCTAGGGAATTGTCCTGCCAGTAGTCAGCTACTCTTGTCAGGCCCACAAGTGTAGCTTGGTTGCTAATGTCCCTAGCCCAATCCTCATTGTCCAAAATTGGCCACTACTGCCAGGAATATTTACAGAAAAGAGTTGTTTCCCCATTTCTGATTTCCCAAAAAGCATGTCGAGTCACAAGTTGTCTTCTCTGCTTAGCCGATGTCTAGATTAAGGAGCCTCGGTTGTCCCCATTCCATCGAATTAGGTTCTTTTCCACCACATTTGGTGCATATTTATTCCTCCAAAGTCTTTCCCAGAGATCCTTGGGGTTTTTTAGCCACAACCACCATATTTTGGCGCTTATAACTGTGTTCATAATAAACGGATCCTATAATCCCTGGTCGCCTCGTTCTTTGGGTTGACAGAGTTTGTCCCAGCTGATCAGCGCTATTTTCTTCCCTGATTTGAGGCCTTTCCAAATGAAGTTTCTTTGTAAGCTTTTAATGGTTGTGAGGATGAACTTTGGGGTGGCCAGTGCCGAGAAGGTGTAGACAGGAAGGGCCTAAAGAATAGCTCAGAGAAGAATAAGACTACTGGGAAGGTTTAAAACTCTGAAGGTCCAGGAAGAAAGCTTCTTGGTAAAGGAGGAAAGTAGATGTTCCCAAGAGGAGTTCCTAAGGGCATTGTCAATCAGGGGAATGCCAAGGTATTTGGACGGAAGGAAGCTTCTGTTGAATCCTAGGATATCTGATACATGGCGCTGAATCGGAGGGGGCGTATTGAAGAAGAAGATTTGAGATTTATCTCTGTTGTATTCAATACCCGAGGTGTCAGAGAAGGTTTGGAGGATAGCGAGGAGAGAGTTGGCTTCGTGGAAAGTTGGGGTGCCCATCAAAAGCATGTCATCCACAAATTGACTATGCGAGATAGGAGGGGAGATGCCATGCAAAGGGAGGCATGTCAGTAGGTTGTTTGCAACAGCTGCATGGATGGATAGACTAAGCACTTCATCCATAATGATGAAGAGGAAAGGGGAGAGAGGATATCCCTGTCTAATTCCTCTTGAGGGGGAGAAGGGTCGAGAGGGAACACCATTGATGAGAATGGAGAAAAATGTCGAGGAGGTTAGATTCAAAGTCCAGGTCACCCAAAGCTGATCAAATCCAAAAGCTAGGAGCATTGCCCGCATGTATTCCAATATTATCTTATCAAAGTCTTTAGAGAGGTCTAGTTTGAGGAGCATACCTGGTGTTTTGGTCTTCTGCAAAGAGTGGATCACTTCATGGGCTAGGATGACGCTGTCCAGGATTTTTCTGCCTTCAACATAGCCTGATTGCTTCAGGGATATCATTGTCAGTAAGATGGGCTTGAGTCTTCGGGCAATCACTTTTGTTAGGAGTTTGTAGATGACATTGCAGAGAGCTATGGGCCTGAACTTCTTAGGATGGTGAGCCTGCCCTTCTTTGGGGAAAAGGGTGAGGAAAGTTTCATTGAGAGCCTGAAGGACTTGTCCTGTGGCTCTAGAGTCTTCAAAAATTTCCCAAACCTCTACCCTGATCATCGGCCAGCAATGGTGGAAAAAATCGTTGGTGAAGCCATCGGGTCTAGGAGCCTTGCATTTGGGGGGTGTCCTGAAGCGCTTGATCCACTTCCTCGATTTTAATGGGCCGTAGCAGGGCTGAGTTTTGCTCCAGGGTAACGAGGGTGGGCACATGCTGCGTAACCTTAGATATGGCCTCATATCTATCCGGGAGTGGTTCTGTGAGTAGATCTTTGTAATAGTCGATAAAAGTCGTCTCCATGTCTTCGTGTGAATGAATGGGCTCCCCGTTTGTGGAGGTAAGGTGCGTGATTCTGTTAGAATGTCATATGTGGATGATAGTTCTTTGAAAGAATTTGGTGTTGTGTTCCCCTTCCTTGAGCCATTGGATGCACGATTTATGTTTCCATAAAATCTCTTCTTGTCTTTTCCTGGCCTCTAGCTGTTGATTTACTTTTTCTTCCTGAGCTTTTAGCTCGTACGTTAACCCCTGCATCCTAATCTAGTTTTGAATCTCGCTCATTTGTTCTGACAGCTACTTTTGGGAGTCGAAGATATTGCCAAGGGTTTTCTTGTTCCAGAGTTTGAGAATTTGTTTGAGGTTCTTTAACTTTTGCTGAAATATGTACATTTTGGAGTCGTGAGAGACCTCTGCCTCCCTCCACCAGTCCTGGATTTTTGCATGGAAATCGGGATGGCCGAGCCAGAACTTTTCAAACCTGAAGGGTTTCTTTCCAAGTGTGGTTGGCACATCCAACCATATCTATATAGGACAGTGATATGAGACGGGGAAATTCAAGATAGTAGCTTCCAGAGCCGTTCCTTCCATCATAAGGGAGTCAGAGATGAGGAATCGATCTAGTTTGCAAGCAATTTGGTGTGCTCTGGTTCTTCTATTTGTCCAAGTGTGATTTCCATTGATGGCTTCTAGGTAGATAAGGTGGAGGTTGTCTATGAGGCTGTTGAAGTCACTGGAGTCCCAATCCAGGCATCTTGATCCCCCCTTTTTTTCCTCCAGGTTGCGGATGATATTGAAATCTCCACCAACAATCCATCTGTTATGCTGAGTTAGATTGGATAGGTAATCCAGGTTCCTGAGAAAGGCCTACTTATCCCTTGGGTTGGCCGGGCCATAGACATTGGTCAGGTGTCCCAACTTGTTAGAGCCAATAAGCCTATAATCTGCAATAATGGACCACTTGGTGGTGAGAAAATTTTCCAACAGCACTGAGTTGGTGTTCCAGAGGATAGCCAATCCACCAGTTGTGCCTGTGGCTATAGTTGAAGCTGCTTCCCCTTGCTTCCAACAGTAGGGAAGTATCCTGTCGATGTCTTCGGAGGTGCATTTTGTTTCCTGCAATAATAATATGTCAGGTTTTTCCGCAAAGATCAGATCTCGTAGCATTTTTTGCTTTCTACGTCCATTGAGGCCTCTGATATTCCATGAGATAATATTCATGATGACGGGGGGGTGGGGAGAGGAGGGAATTTGTCCGAGATTAGGTGGATTTGCCCTGAGTTTACCATGAAGTGGCCTATTTCTTGTATAAGCTTATTGGTAGATTTCCTTCCTCTTTTTTTTTCGTCTTTCTGAGCTTTTCTTGGATTTTTTGACTGACTGCCCTGTATTCCTAGACCTTTGCTGGATTGAGCTGAGGATCCAGCTGAGGAGTTGAGAAAGACCTTGTGCACCTTCCGTAATTGATCCCTGGGTATGGTGTAAAGTTTCTGATGCCTTTAGGCGTGCTCGAGGTGCTCCAGATCCACCTCGGCTAGTTCTTGCTCTTCCAGCTCCATTTCTACATCCCCATCCTCTGTCTCCAGAAAGTCTTGCGAGTCTTGAGCCGCATCTAGGGGGGGGAGATCTGACTCCTTACCTTGTGGGGGTCGTTGATCCCCTTGGATTATAGATTGAGGGTGATTATCCAAATGTGGTTCATTTTGGTTTATTAGGGTTGTGGGATTCTCTGGTTGATCTTGTAGAATTGAAAATTTATTACTAGTGGAGGGATCCTTACTTACTTGGGTTGGTTTCTTTCGTCCTCCTTGTCTTATTTTCCCTGCTGGTTGAGCAAAGTCGTCCTTATCTTTTCCTCTTTCTGGGTTCCCTTCTTTGTGAGCAGTATTGAGAGGGCACTCTCTGAAAAGATGGTCATGTTCGTGGAATTTCCTGCATCGGAACAAAATGTGTTCATAGTCGATGGTTTGGGTCTAGTCCTCGTCATGATATTCTAGTATGATGGATCCCAGGAGTAGCTTGGCTATGTTCAAGTACACACAGATGCACGCATAAGAGGTGTAGCGCCTCTGCTTGGTGGCTTCGTAAGACTTAACATATATGCCTATGGTGTTACCTATGCCGAACAAGACCTCCTCTAGCCAGAATTCTTGGGGGAGAGAGTATAGTCTGATCCATACAGGTGTGTGGGAAAAGTCCTCCTTTTCAGGGCTGAACTTCTCGGTCCAGAATCTTAAGAAGAGTCCTACCGAGTTGTAGAAGTACGGCCCCCCATCAAAGATGCGATTGTGATCCTTGAGGTTGTGGAATATGATTGTGAAGAACCCCTTGGAACCCAGTTGTAGCTCATAGTGTCCTTTTGTCTTCCACCAGTATTGTATCCATTTGACTAGATCGCACTCAAAAGGCCAGAGCCCTAGGAATTTTCCTACCAGGTCATAGTCTCTCATATATTGTTTTTTCTCTTCTATGCGTGGTGAGCTGATAATGTATTTTGGGGCATGTGGCACTTGTGGGATACATTTACCTAGAATCCATGGAGTTGACGCAGTGGTTGGTATAGTCGCATTCTCTGGATCAATGTCCATCTCCCGATCCTTGAAGGTTCCTTCCGCCAAAAGTTTTGAGCACAAATCTGGTGGGGGCTCAAAGGTTGGCCATTTCATACCTTCTGCAGAGTTTCCATCCGTTGTGGCCTGGCTGTAGGAGGCGCCAATCGCCCCCCCTTCCCAGTGAGACATGAGCCCCAGTGGGGCAGGTGTTGTGGCAGTGCGGCTCAGTGCGGCTGAAGAACCCTAAACCCTCGTCTCAGAACTCTGTTTTGGTGAAATTGTTAATCCATTGGGTAGATTATGAATCTTTTATGAAGTTATGAATCTTTTGTTATGTTTTATGAATGATATGTTTTTTTATTATGGATAATATAATAAAATTTCTTAGCTCATATGTTTTGAATATGGTCAATATAACAATATTTTTAAGAAATTATTTATGTTTCATTCAATGTAACTTGTATTTACTTTTTTGTTATTAAAAGTAAAAAATTATTGAAAAGTGGCGTTGAAGTTTTAAAGTATATTGTGATATTTTCATGGCATTATGTACTACCTTGTTCTTTGTGTGATAATACCATTTAAAAAGTAAACATTTAAGGGTTGATTTTATGATTTTGTTTACAGTAATGATGAGTTATTTTACCACATTATAAAAATGTGTCATTTTCATACCCCAATTTTAGAATGGGTACTACCGGTAGCAGTACTTTTCAATTTGATGGTTGATTTTGAGTTTTTTGTTTTAATGGTACAAAGTGATAAAAATATGATTTCAAATGATCTCGTAATTTAACGTTTTGAAAAGAAAAAAACAAATTCAAAAACATCTTAATTTTTTTTAGGTGTTGATTTTAAGGTTTTTTTGAGCTACTGTCTAAGTTTTGAAGGCCGTGTTTGAAAAATGTTGTAATTTTGACTCCATTTTAAAAATCAGTGCTACCGGTAGCACCACTTTTTGATTTGGAGGTTGCTTTTGATGTTTTTTATGCAAAAATATGGGTTTTTTGGGCCAAAGTTATCGTTTTGAGGTCACAGTTCTCATTAAGTCGGTAACTATGTTTATGGAACAATAGCATATCATGACGATATCATCTAGATCAATAGTCCATTATCC
>SNQJ01S0267584.1:8512-20522 GCA_010110895.2 Picea sitchensis | reverse complement strand
GCCTTCGGGATTCCTTGTTCAACACATTCCCTTTTTCCTAGAGTGACTTTCCTCCGAAGTGGAGGATCAGACGACACCTGTCCCTTTTAGCTTGGACGGCTTAGATCTTCTTTGGCTCTTTGGGCTTCTGGAGTTTCAACCTCCCCAGACTCGCCTTCTTCTAGAGTGTTTACACCCAAAGTCGATGATCTGTCGACACGTGTCTCCCACAGATCGACGACTGTAAGCCACTTCGGCTCTTCAAGCTTCGGGAGTTTCAACATTTCCACACTCGCTTTCTCCTGAAGTGTTTACACCCGAAGTTGATGATCTGTCGATGCGTGTCTCCCACAGATCGACGGCTGTAAACCGTTTTGGCTCTTCGGGCTTTGGGAATTTTAACCTTTGTACATTCGCTTTCTCCAGGAATGCTTACACCCGAAGTCGACGGTCTTCCGACACGTGTCCTTTCTCCCAGATTGAAGACACAGAAGGACCCCATTACTCCACGGATTTCCAAAGAAACTCATAACTATCCACCTAGAAACTTTTCTAGGTCTAACGATCAAGATCCGACCAATATCGATGTGTTCACCGATTGATGGTTCACAGTGATTACGGGGGCCTAACGTGTGCACTCTTTATAAGATATCTCAACCTCTGCAATTTGGAAAGTACTTTCCCAACTCAGTCTATTCATGGTCGTTGATCTTCCAACCCGATGATATCAATGGCGTTGGTGAATTGCAGGCCGTGAACTAGCGCATCTGCTAATTTCACCTTCGTGCTCTGCAATGATTCCCCATTATCGATATTCGTTCACATATCGATAGTTCATAGTGATTGCAGGGTCCAATATTCGCAATTTGGGAAGTGCTCACTCGAATCTAATCTAATCCTAGTCGTTGATCTTCCAACCCGACGATATCAATGGCATTGGTGAATTTTTGGCAGCGAACTAGCACGTCTACTAATTTCACCTTCGCACTCTGAAATGACTCCCAACCATCAATTTAATCGAGCGGCTGGTGTTTACTTCGTTAACTCCAGTGGTATTTGAGTCGATCTGACAACTGGGACAGATTCTCCTCTCGGTAAAGTGCTCGCATTCATCTCCGTTGTCGAGTTCTTAAGTCATCTACGGATCTTGTTACTCTGGTAATTCGGGTAAATTTGACTATTGTGAAATTTAACATCTCAGATCTTTGAGCTCCCGAATTTATTAAACCTTCATGAGATAACTCCTTTTAGTGCAGGGTTCCTAGATCTAGGTCACATGGACCTTCGGATGATTCTTAGGCTATGAACTCTACTCTTAGTCGGGTTTTTGGTTAATGACTTGGGCGCGAGTTCAAAGTCTCTTAGACTACTGGTCTGAAGGATATGCCTCCCTAACTCGTAGAAATTTAAGCTCTAAAACAAGGCAAGGTAAACTTGTGAAGTTACCAAAATGGTAGCAGTGCCAAGAGGCTTGCTCCAACTCTGAAACCATGATGTAATTCCCTGGAGAAACACCTTCGAGGGATTAAACTGGACCATATGGAAAATCAAGCAGAAGCATAAGTTCCCAAGGGGACAAACGCATACTCATAACTTAATCATTTCATTACAGAAACCATGCATAGACATATAAATACACGCATGCATCCATTATTTCCAATTCAAAGCACAAGGCATGAAAACACTTATCAAAACCATGAGGCGTGATGCGACTGCTAAAAGGGGTGCTCGTTTCCACCCAACCATATGCTCGGTCACTCCATATGGCTTTACCACTGACCACCCTCAAGCCTAGACCATGATGCTTTGAGATTCAATCTCTCTCTTCCATATCAATGGAAGTTAGGGACGAAGGTTAGTCACCTTCTCCCAGTACAGAAATATATAGGGATGAAGGTTACTCTCCTTCTCCTGACTCGGTCTCTATTTTCTATGATCGAAACTCACTTTCCTCTTTCAGTACTTCCTTGGACCCGAGAGCTTTGACTCTCATATTTTCACTCTTCGGAGGTCTTCCCCCACCCACCCCACTTGCTTTCTTGCCTTACTCAACAAGATTGTGTGTGGCTCGAATTCCCAATCCGTGGTCAGGTCTGGAAGCCTTACCAATGGCCAGTCTACCCCATACCCTCATTAACTCTTGAGGAGGTCTTCCCACCAACCAGCCTGACTGTAATTTATTCCTGGGTTAGAGGGTTGTTATGATCCTGAGAAATTAAATCCATCAAAGTACTGGTTCAGTGGAGGTTAACACGACCATTCCTGGTCCCCTCCACCACCTTTTCATGGCATTCGTGGTTTCTATTAGCACATCCCCTTTCCAGCAGACATGCAATGCGCATCCATTTTCTATTAAAATAATAGAATTTACATTCATCGACCTTTTATACAAAGGTCCATCAAATCAAACATTCACACCTTTGAGTTTGTCATAGTTCCTTGGCCAATATAGTTATATTTACAAACTGGGGGAAACAGGGTGTTACAATTCCCTCCCCCTTAAAGGAACATCATCCTTGATGTTCTATCTATCAACATAATATGTATATACAGGAGTAAACAAAATTGGATATTCCTATCTCATTGCATCCTCCATTTCCCACATAGCCTCATCTGGGCCAAAGTGTTTCCACTGCACCTTGACCTTTGCAATGGTTTGGTTCCTGAGTGAGGTTTCTTTCCTGTCTAGTATGCATTGAGGTTCTGGCAGGAATTCTCCCTCCGACTCCACCTAGATCACAGACCAGTAAATTATATTATTAGAATCAAGTACATATTTCTTCAATAATGAAACATGGAACACATTATGTGCCTTTACTATAGGAGGGAGTGTTATCCTATAGCCTAAAGGTCCCACTCTATCTAAGACTTCAAAGGGTCCACAATACCGAGGTGACAACGTGGCACAAGATCCCATTCTCAAGGAACTTTTCCTGGGTCTAACTCTGAGATAGAGATGGCGTCTTGTCTTGAACTCTCTTGGAGTTCTCTTTCTGTCACCGTAACTTTTCTATCTATCCTGAGAAATCTTCAAATTTTGCTTTATCTGAATCACTTGTTGTTCCATTTATTTCAGCATGTCAGTCTGATTGTAATTCTGTCAACTGGATTACTCCAACTGATTGGGATCTTGCACTGTCTACCATAGAGGGATTCAAAAGGGCTCATCTTCAAGGATTCTTGATATCTGTTGTTGTAGGAAAACTCTACCAATGGTAGGTATTCTTCCCACTTCTTAGGATGATGCATTACATGCATCCTTAGCATTTCTTCTAGTATTTGGTTTACTCTTTCTGTCTATCCATCAGTTTGAGGATGATAGGCTATGTTGAACAACAATTTAGTCTCAAAACCATCCATTAAGGATTTCCAAAAGCTTGAAGTAAATTTGGTGTCTCTGTCAGATACAATTTCCCTAGGCATGCCATGCAGTCTGAATATCTCCTTCATGAAGAGGTTGGCAATATCTTTTGCCTTGCAAGTTGACTTGACATGAACGAAGTGAGCAGAATTACCCAGTTTTTCCACCACGACCATGATGGCATCATTTTGCTTGGTTGATTTTGGTAATCCGGTGATGAAATCCATGGATATGGTTTCCCATTTCCATTCTGGGATGGGTAGGGGTTGTAACAGCCCTGCCGAGTGTCGATCTTCTATCTTAACTTGTTGGAATTCTAGGCACTTGGATAGATAGTTAGCTATGTCTTTCTTCAATCCAGGCCAATATAATTGTTTCCTAGTTTCCATGATCATTTTATGATATCTTGGGTAGCCAGTATATGGTCTCTTGTGTAGTTCATCCATTATGAACCTCTTTGATTCATCACAGTTTGGAATATACAATTTGTTTCTTTAGGTCAACAAACCTTCATCGAGCATCTGGTGGCCTTCATACTTTATCCCTATAGGATCTTTCCTTAGGTATGAGGTCACAGTCTTGAAGAATGCATATGTTTATTGTGCATTCCTGATTCTTTCCCTGACATCCATTTCACAGGTTCTCACCCATGCCAGATGAATCTTCCTTATACTTATGCTAAGGGCGTTGACCACCCTATTTTCCTTTCCTTTGATGTGTTTGATATCGAAATCAAACTCACTAAGGAGAGCCATCCACCTAGCTTTCCTGACATTGAGTTTTGGTTGATCAAACATGTGCCTCAATCCATAATGGTCTGTCATAAGCACAAACCTCCTACCCATGAGGCAATGCTTCATCATTTTTAAAGCATGCACTATGGAAGCCAACTCTAGGTCATCAGTCACATAATTTATTTTATGCTCATTCAACTTCATGGACAGGTAGAAAATTACACGTCCTTATTGCATAAGGACTCCTCCGAGTCCTTCCTTGCAGGCATCTGTACATGTGAGGAAATAATTATCAGGGTCTGCAATCTTTAGCACGGGTGCATGGGTCAGGAGGTATTTTAGTTCTTGAAATATTTCTTCACATTTTGATGTCCAAGTGAATTTAACCCCCTTTTTTCTGAAGCATAGTGATTGGATAGCCAATCTTGGAAAACCCTTTTATGAACCTTCTATAATATCCTACCAAGCCCATGAAGGATCTGATATCAGATACATCCTTTGGGGTAGGCCATTCCATAATCGATTTGATATTGTCAGGGTATACTGCCACCCCTTCTTTAGAAATGGCATGGACTAATTAATGGACTTTCTTCTAGAAAAAGTCGCATTTGCTAAACTTGGTGTAGAGCTGATGCTCTTTTAGTACTTGAAGTACGAGTCTAAGATGTTATTTGTGCTCCTCTCTGTTCTTGGAGTAGATTACGATATCATCAATGAAAACCAATACAAAATTGTCAATAAATTTGCTAAGTACATTATTCATCAAGCACATAAAAGTGGCAGGGCCATTGGTTAACCCAAATGGCACCACGACAAATTCATAGTGACCATACCTTGTCCTGAAGGATATTTTGTGGCTGTCTTCAGCCTTAATTCAAACTTGATGGTATCCAGACTTTAAGTCAATCTTCGAGAAAATGGAAGCACCTCCCAATTGGTCAAACAGGTCATCAATTCTTGGTAAGGGGTACTTGTTATTTATGGTTGTCTTATTGAGTTGTCTACAATCTATGCACAGTCGAAGTGTGCCATCTTTCTTTTTCACAAACAAGACAGGTGCTCCCCAAGGAGATACACTCGGTCGGATGTAGATTTTGTCCATCATCTCCTTTAGTTGTATCTTGAGCTCAACCAGTTCTGTCATACTCATCCTATTGGGAGTTCTAGATGTTGGTGTGTTTCAAGATTAATCCGTAAGTGCAGACACAAACCGATCTCCCTAGATCCACCTAGATCTAGAACAAAACAGGACAGAATAATACTCTTTCCCTAGATCTAGACTATTGAATGAACTAAGAGGTAAGGATCATGAACATACCTTATGAACGCTTTCCTTAGGTCTCTGTTGTTCCAAGCTTTGCTCCAATGCTCTTGTGTCGTTCAGATCACAACAGTACAAACCAATCGAAGTGAAAGCAAATCAATATATTCAACAGCTAGTCTATACATATGATCAAGGAGTTATGTAATAAAGTGACATCATCTTTATGGGAAAGGGACATATTATTGTATTGAATTAATTGAAAGTGAAACTTACAACCTAATCCTTGATGTTGTAGATCTCCTTTCGATGGCTCCTAGCTCTGACACACACACTTGCTCATGCATGAAGAAAATCAACCACTTTTGATGACCTTGTTGGTGTCTCTAGCTGTTGTAGCATCAGTCCTTCATACAGGCTATCAATAATTCTCCAATCAATCTCTTGCTAGTTTACTTCTAACCTTTTCCATGAACCTTCTCTTCAATATATAGGAGAAGATAGATTAGTTACTTGGATAGGAAATGATCCCAAGATATAAGGAAAGTCAGTTCTTAGATAACCATTCGCAAGCCAACTCATTCTTCTGGAAGATTACTTTCTAGAAGGTTCGAGATTTATCCTTTTTTCCTCCTTTAGATGATGTTCGCACCCTGACTATTAGGTACAGTGCGAACTGTTTGCACTCCAGCTTAATGTAGCCTGCGAGAATCATGCATTCTCACAGGCAGCTATATAGGTAGCCTGCGAACATCCCTTAAAAGTATGATTTCTGGAAGCAGACAAATGTAACTTTTCTCAGGAAAATGTTCTTAGTGAAGAGCTTGATTTTCCATCATCATAACATCATCGTGATGACCAAAATTGTGGATAACATGGTGTTATTCCTAGTGCAAGTTCTATCGAGAAGTCAATGTCTCTTCTAAAAGGTAGACCTAGTACCTCTTTTGGAAACACGTATTTATATTCTCTTAATATCGGGTGGTCCTCTAGGTTTGTTTTGTCATCCTCAACAGATTCCAACACTTTTATTGCATATAAAGGACACCCCTTTCTGCAATACTTTTTCATTTGAAGGGTTGATATTTGTCTCATTGAGACACGCTTCTAAATCCCTTGGAGGGTTATCTCTCTCCATTCTTCATTTACACATTATAAAGTTTTATGGTAACAATCCAACTTAGTTTTATAAGCAACCAACCAGTCCATACCAATCAACAAGTCATAAGACCCCAGGGGAAGTATGTTAATGGTCGCTTGGGAGGGAAATCCATCCATGATGAATTGGCATGTTGGTATGGCCTTTGCTACTTTTCTTTTGGTCCCAGTGGCTATTTGTACCAACCACAACTTAACATGTCTAACTGGTTGTAGTTTACACTTATCAACAGTCTGAGGGGCCACATAACTCAAATTAGAAGCAGGGTCAATTAAAATAGAAACTAGATGGTTGCAAATCATACCTTCCATATCCACCATTGAATCTTGGTGGTCGGCTTGATTATTTTCCAGGGATGAATAAATTTGTGGCATGGTCCTAGCCACATCATTAACAATGGTAGCTTCTTGGATATTGTATACTCTCTTAATTTTTTGTTGTCTATATGGACAATCTCTCAACCGATGTTCTTCTCCACAACCCCAGCATTTTAAGGGTTATTTATTTGAGTTATCAGTCTTTCTTGGGACTTCCTCAAAAGGTTTATTTCCACTATCAAAGGGGAAATTTTTCTGATACACACTTCTAGTACGAAGGTTCATCCTAGAACCCTTCCCATAGTTCTTAAATCTTGAGGATTTAAACCCCTTCTTCTTGAGTCCTGAACTACTCTTCTTCCTCTAGTCCTCATGAGGTCTTGCCTTATTCTCGAATTGTTCATAACAATAACTTGCCTTCTGGATGGTCTCTTCTAAGGTCTTTGGTTCATCAAACTTAATCCTGACCCGGTAGTTCTAAGGTAACCCACTAATAAATCGTTGCAATTTTACCTTTTCATCCTTTATGTAGGGTACATATCTCAGTATCTCAAGGAATTTATTGGCATATTCATCTATGGTGAGTTGTCCCAGCCTGAGTTCATAAAAGTCATTAGTCTTCCCATCTATGTATTTCTCTGACAGATACTTATTCCTAAAGTATTTATTGAATTGTTTCCATGATAAGTCCTTCTCATGGACTCCTTTCACATTCCTAAGATCTTCCCACCAAATGGAAGCCTTTCCATTCAGGTTGAAGATGGTTATTCGAGCCTTCAAGTTTTCAGAGTAGTCATGGACTCTGAAGTATTTATTTAAACCAAGTAGCYAGGCTTCAGCCTCTTCCCCTTTCTTAATCTTTCCATCGAAAGAGGGTGGTTTGGCTTTCTTGAATTCTTCAGGATCACGAATTTTGGAATGCTTTTGCTTCTTTCCTTTCCTTTAAGACTGTGAGTTGTTTTTTCTACTAGAATATCCCTCAGAGTTGCCAACTTCCCTTCCATAGGACTCTCCCAATGAGTGTCCCCTGCCTCCAGGTTGGGCCTTCTTCGAGGTACTTCTCCTAGTGTGGTCACTTATGGGGCCATGTTTTCATATCTCAGGTGGATTTTGACTTCTCTTCACATGTCGTTGGTCCACATGGCTGGCTGTGGGTTCATGATGTAGCTGCCTCTGTATGTCGGATAATCTCTGCAGCAAGTCTGTATTAATTTATGTTTGTTTTTATTTCCCCTTTATCAATCTCTCGGTGTCGGCCTTGCAAATATGTAATTCGGCCTTGGGGCTCCTTACAGTTTCATCCACATTCGGAGGGGTTTCCACCGCCCTTCTTTCATCAAATTCTTCGTCTCTATTATGGGAGCCATCCCCCACTTCATAGCACGCCACCATCCTTTAGACTTGAAGTTTTTTTCCTGTGATTTATTGACTGCTCGCGTGCTGACACAACACTTATTGTTAGCCAACAGTCTATTAGTTTATGAACAATACACAGTTCAAATTTATGAAATGTACAAACACACATCAGAAAATTTCATTCTTTTCCTTAATAAAAGTTTAACCAAACTCTTTAAGAAAGAGGTAAGATAGGGTGTCACTCTTAAAAGTACTCTAAATATGGTTTTTAAGTGACTCGTTCATGAGCCCAAGCAGGCAAATTGTTGTAACCTTGCTCTGATACCAATTTGCAACACACCCACGATGGGGAGTAAAAATATTTCTGTTCTTATTAAGAAACAATACCCTCATTCAGGGTCCCTCTTCCATTCTTCTCTTTCAGAGCTTTCCAGCCATGATTTCCATGTCCTAAAATGAGCCCAGAGAAGGTAGGTATCCGTTCCCAAGATCTTCGGGTTCTTTCATCCCCTTATATTGCATATGATCACGGCTATGTTCAGACACCAAGACAACAGTCGCCAAGATGACCACCATGCAAAATACTCTAGAGTATCAACCCTCTGAAGTTCACGATTCAACGCTGTGTGTCCTCAGGGATTTCGAAGACCCTGATTTACTTTGGGTTTTTGGTGTTCAGAAGTTTCAAATGTTCCTACACCGCTTCCCTCTGAAGTACTCCATACCCAGAGTTACAAGTCAAGCGCCACGCATCCCTCTAAATCAAAGGCTCGGTTCCTCTTCGAGGCTTCTATGTGTGGGAGTGCCGGACTCTCACACCACCTTTTCTCCCAGAATGATTTCACCCAAAATCAATGATTGATCGACATGCGTCTCTTTCAAATCGATGGTCACAATTTACTTCAAGAGTTCTCAACTCTCATGACTCCATCTTCCTCTGAAGTGGCCATATTTCGAAATGGAAGATCTATTGATACCTGTCCTCAGTTGATGGACGACTCAGATGAACTCTGACTCTCTAGCCTACAAGAGTCCTTGTTCAACACATTCCCTTTTTCCTAGAGTGACTTTCCTCCAAAGTGCAGGATCTTACGACACATGTCCCTTTTATCTTAGATGGCTCAAATCTTCTTCGTCTCTTCAGGATTTGGGAGTTTCAACCTCCCCACACTCACCTTCTTCTGAAGTGTTTACACCTGAAGTCAACGATCTGTCGATGCGTGTCTCCCACAGATTGACGGTTGTAAGCCACTTCATCTCTTCAGGCTTCGAGAGTTTCAACCTTTCCACACTCTCTTTCTCTTGGGGTGCCTACACCCGAAGTCAACGATCTGTCGATGCTTGTCTCCCACAGATCGATGGCTTTAAACCACTTCAGCTCTTCAAGCTTCGGGAGTTTCAACCTTTCCACATTCACTTTCTCCCGGAATACTACACCCGACGTAGACGATCTGTCTACACGTGTCCTTTCTCCTAGATTGACAGCACAAAAGGACCCTATTACTCCGCGGATCTCCAAAGGAACTCACAACTATCCACCTAACAAATTTTCTAGGTCTCATGATCAGGATCCGATCAATACCGATGTGTTCATCGATCAACGGTTCACAGTGATTGCAGGGCCCCAATGTGTGCACTCTTTATCAGAGAGTTGAACCTCCACAATTTGAAAAGTACTCTCCCAACTTGGTCTATTCATGGTCGTTGATCTTCCAACTCGACGAGATCAATGACGTTGGTGAATTGCAGGCCACGAACTAGCACATCTTCTAATTTCACCTTCGCGCTCTGCAATGATTCCCCACCATCGATCTTCGTTCATATATCGACGGTTCACTGTGACTGCGGGGTCCAATCTCTACAATTTGGGAAGTACTTGCCTGACTCTAATCTAATCCTGGTTGTTGATCTTCCAACCTGGCGAGATCAACGACGTTGGTGAATTGTGGGCCGCGAACTAGCATGTCCACTAATTTCACCTTCGCACTCCGCAATGAATCCCAACCATCAATTTAATAGAGAAGCTAGTGTTTACTTCATTAACTCCAGTGGTATTTGAGTCGATCTGATGACCGGGACGGCTTCTCCTCCCAGTAAACGGCTTGCATTCATCTCCGATGTCAAGTTCTTAAGTCATCTACGGATCTTGTTACTCCGGTAATTCTGGTAACTTTGACTATCGTGAAATTTGACATCTCAGAGCTTCGAGCTCCCGAAGTTCTGAAACCTTCATGAGCTAACTCCTTTTAGCACAGGGTTCCTAGACCCAAGTCACATGGACCTTCGGATGACGCTTGGGATATGAACTCTACTCTTAGTCGGGATTTTAGTTAAGGACTTGGGTGCGAGTTCAAAGTCTCTTAGGCTACTGGTTTGAATGAGACGCCTCCCTAACTCGAAGAACTTTAAGCTCCGAAATAGGGCAAGGTAAACTCATGAGGTTACCGAAACGGTAGCAGTGCAAAGAGTATTTCTCTGACTCTTGAACTATAATGTAATTCCATGGAGAAACGCCTTCAAGGGATTAAACTGGAGCATATGGAAAATCAAGAAGAAGCATAAGTTCTCAAGGGGACAAACACATACTCATAACTTAATCATTTCAATACAGAAACCATATATAGACATATAAATACACACATGCATCCATTATTTCCAATTCAAAGCACAAGGCATGAAAACACTTATCAGAACCATGAGGCATGATGTGACTATTGAAAGGGGTGATTGTTTCCACCCAACCATAGGCCCAGTCACTCCAAATGGCTCTACCACTGGCCACCCCCGAGCTTAGACCATGATGCTTTAAGATTCAATCTCTCTCTTCCAGCTCAGCAGAAGTTAAGGACGAAGGTTACTCTCCTTCTCCTAGTAAGGAAATAGATAGGGATGAAGGTTACTCTCCTTCTCTCGACTCAGTCTCTATTTTCCACGATCAGAACTCACATTCCTCTCTCATTCCTTCCTCATACTCGAGAGCTTCAGCTCTTGTCTCTGCACTCTTCACAGGTCTTCCTCCACCCACACTGCTTCCTTTCTTTCCTTCCTCAACAAGATTGTGTGTGGCTCGAATTCCCAATCCGTGGTGAGGTATGTTATCACTGAAATTTCGTCCGCACAAGGCGACAAGAACTCTGCATCGTCAACACAGAAAAACAGTCATTCATGGCACAAGGTTAATTCCACAGCACAGCAAAAAGGTCAAAAAACTATACAAATGATCAAAAATTCAAAGGCGCTTTACAGAACATGGTCTCGCGCGCGCGTGCGCGTAACAACAACGTATAATGCGCGCCTGCGCGCCCAAGGCACGACTGTGGGGAGAAAAACCCACGCGCCTGCTAAACGGCGCATTTATGAAATTGGTCGGCCTCCCAACCACTAATGGATCAGCTCCCAAGTCGATTTGACACCAAATCCGAGCTCAATCCGCATGGGGGGGGCTGGTCAAAGACCTAATGGTGCCCTAAAGAACCCCTATTCACATTCAAAAGAGGTCACATAATGACCCAATGCTTGGCTATAAAAAGCCATGAATGACCACCATTTCTTCAAGGAATTCTTTGTATTGCTATGCTGTTGAGATTGCTAGAGACTCATTCTTTGGTAATAGACATAATCAACACCATTTCATAGGCTTTCCATCTCTCACTAAGAGTGGATAAGCTTGGAGTTCTTTCACCCACACTTTCATCTTTCATTGAAAGGAGAGAAATCAGTTGAGGGCCTCAAGAGCCTTCCATTGGAGAGGGAAGGGACCCAAGTCCTCTTTCTCCATTGTGTATCTTTGGATTTCATCAATCAGACCAGCTTATATATTGGTGATATTGGTCCATTGTCATT
>SNQJ01S0267583.1:0-11871 GCA_010110895.2 Picea sitchensis | reverse complement strand
GAGAAATATTACAACTTTTGATGCTTAATGAAATCACCCATGCAATGAATTGATATCCCATCCCATGAGGCTTATACACTAGCCTTGGTAGGGGAACATATGACATGGTGAGTGGGGTCACTCATTCACCAAAAGGGGGAAAACTAGAGATTGTGAGTGACTAGAGATGGATTGATATGAATTGAGTATCCAATCATTAAGAGAGTGAAAATTGGGTTGCAAATGAAATTTTTTTAAAGGAATAAATAATTATTATAAATTTTATCTATATTATTGCATAATTTTCTTGTGTAATGTGTAATTCCATCAACAATAGGGAGTTAATCATATTTTTCATGCTAAGAAATTGATATATATATATATTAAAATTAATAAAGGAAATAAATTAGATAACATATAAATGAATATAATAAAAATATATAAAATAAAACATCCATATCTTGAAGTAAAGTATGTGAAATGTACCTAGTTCATCACATATGCATTCAATTGTAAAATATTAAAATCATAAATTTAATTAATGCAATTCATCTCATCTCATGTAAAATAAATTAAAACAAATTTAAATGAAAACAAACAATAAAATAACTAGCAATCATTCATAGGTAAAAACAACAAATCCCTTATATTAATAAAAAACATAGATGTATTTATATTTATCCAAAATGTTATTAAGTAGTGACAAATGAAGATCATTCCACTCAATTATAGAATTTCTATTATATTTAATCTCTCTATAGCAATGATCACCCCCGAGTTGAGGTTATGAATTTACAAGGATGATTTTTTATGACTTGACTCTAGTTTTCTTGCTCATCACAATTCCTAGAATTTTCAAGACATTTTATGACTAGAACATTCCTAAATAAACCAACCTCTCTTCCCCCTTAATTAACACTACACTAGGAATGAAATCTCATTCACTACTAAGCAGTTCCAGAGGCTATCCCACTTTCCCATAATGCTTTAACATAGGATGAACAAGAAATATCTACTTCCAAGAACAAGAAAAATTTCAACCATAATTAATTCTCCCTTTTATCTCAACAAATTCAATCATATTTAATCATAATTAATTATCCCTTTTATCTCAACAAATTCAATCATATTTAACCATAATTTCATTGTTATGATATCCTATCATGTCATAACAATATTATGGTAGTGCAAACATAAAGATAAAAACCCAAGTAATAATGAACTAAAATTCCCTTACATTCCATGGAATAAACCATGGACTAGATATATACATGCCAACGTAAGACCACATAACCCTCGTGGAAGGACATCTACTTCACATTGGGTTAATGGGAAGACCATCTATTTCACTTTGATAACAAATCTGAGGATAACAGGATTTCTATGTCACATTGACAACAAACAAGTGTTGGATGGAAGCATAGTCCCTGCCAGGTTGGAATGGGAATAACGGGACGTTGAATTACATGTGATATCCATGCAGAGGATGAATTTGTCACAGCGTTCCACTAGATTCAAATATAATAGACACAATTTCCTGACATCCAACATAGTTGAAGGGAAAAAAATTAGCATTTCCGAATTAGTTTTCTTTGAAATTTATCAAATATTAATAATGTCTTGCAACAAAGGTTCCTGGAAAAAAGGAACAGGAAAAACACACATTAAACATTCAAATATAATAAACACAATTTCCTGAAATCCAAGATAGTTTTCTTCGAAATTTATAAAAAATTAATAATGTTTGTTACATATTTCTGGAATCTGCTCCATATTTCTGGAAATTTAAATGTGTTTGTCATATAGACGGGGATTGGGGCTCCTGCGGACCATAAAAATAAATAAGTATAAGAATTAAGACTATAGCAATAACAAGTGTGTGACGATAGAGAGGAAGACCTGAAAATAAAAAATTGGAAGTTATGAGCCTTTGGTTAGAGATTTCTATTTAAAGATGTAGAATAACTGGATTGATAAAGAAAAGAAGATGACATCAGTATAGACTTACTATTAAGCCAATATTTTTGGAATCCGTTCCATATTTCTGGAAATTTAAATGCGTTTTTCATATAGACTGGGATTGGGGCTCCCGCAAACCATAAAAATAAATAAGTACAAGAATTAGGACTGTAGAAAGAAGAAGTGCGCGATGGTAGAGAGGAAGAACTGAAAAGAAGAAATTGGAAGTTATGAGCCTTTGGTTAGAGATTTTTATTTAAAGAGGTAGAATAACTAGATCGATAAAGAAAACAAGATGACATCAATATAGACTTACTATGAATATGATGTATTTTTTTTGTTGTCGTCAATGGTCATTGAAACCGTTTCAACCGGTTGTTTCCCGTCCTTGATGAGGTTGTCCATTCTCTGTTGCAACCATTCTTCAATGTAGCTTCTCATGGGGGCCACATTGATTTCATCTTGGATTTTATGTCGAAAAGATCGTTTTCTAATTTCCTTATATCCATAGAAATACTATGAAGAGCCCGTTCAATTTCTTCATTGTGTGCTGCATAGTCCAATAGCTAGTTCTCGAGCTCATCTACATGATATTCAAGGATGTCGTACAACTTTTCTAAATACAACCCCTTTAAAATATCAATTTTTTCATTGAAGGATTCTTTGGTCATTGACAAGGATTTGAGGACTAAGTTTGGGTCTTGAACCTTGTTGGTACATCCAGCTAAGTCTATTTGGGTTAGGTTTCTAAATAATTCTTCTTTTTCTGATATGGCTTGTTCACATGATTCGACAATGAGCTGCAGGTTCTTCACTTTCTTTTTCCAGCATGCTTTTAATTATTTGATCTACTTTGGGGAGGGGATATCTTCTTGTATTATTTTCAGATCCGATTTGTTGATGGCATAGTTGGAAAAAGGGGTCAACATCTGTTCATAGAAACGTTGATCATTTTTTAAATTCATCTGCAAATGTTCGTGCAAATCATTTTCCCTCTTTTGAAAGTAAGCTATATTTTGTGATGTTTCCTAGGCTTCAATAACTAGATTCATTCTTTTCTTGATGTTATTCTGTACAAGGACTCTACATGATGCGAGGAGGCTGGAGGATCCTTTTAACTTGTCTATAGGGGTAACAGGCATGGTTTTTTCTAAAGGACTGGCAAACTCTGGGGTAGCAATGAAAGCGTCCTCAAATTCCTTGACGCATTCCTTCAGTCTGGCATTCTCCGCTTTAATTCCTCCGATGGAATAATCAAGAGAATCACTGGTTACATGGTGAAATAGAGAGATTTGGGACGGTCACGTTTTCCTAAGGTTAATCTATGTATGAGATTTTCCTTTATTATTTGTTACATCTCTCTTTTAAATGGATATATTTTTAGATTGGCCATAAAAAACAACGCTCTGGAATACGAAGGATTCATCTTCATTAAAAATGTCGGTCTCATCTATTTTTATTGCAGAACTATGGTGCATCGCATCTGTGGATGGGCCAAATTTGTGCATGTGCTCAATTTCAATTTCAAGTTGCATCTGCTCACTTTCAATTTTGGGTTCGTCTACCTGCCCTACAATGTTTTTTATCTTCTTCGTCAGGGGAACATTGTGAGAACTATCAATTTTGTTTGTGAGGAGGGTTCTTATCTCCTCCTCCGTATGAATATTTTTGGGTTTCCTTCTTACTAGGATGGGCCATTGAAGCGATGCTCCATGATTTTGTGCTCTTGGGAGTGTTGGAAAGGGACTCGACACTCTTCTCACCAGATACTTTTCCCCGTTGTTTATAAAATTCAGTCGTTCTTTACAATGTCTCTACGTCGCAATCACCAGAAGCAAGAGTGTTGTCGTCACTGTCTCTATCTTCAAACAGGAATTTATGGATAAAAGAGATGTTAAAGACAACTGCTAGTAAATGTTCTCGAAAAATCCCATTAGGGTCGAACCCTTTTATCCTTTCAGCATATGTTAGGTTCAAGTTATTGAGATGGCCTACGAATTTGTCAATCTTGTTGACGTTTCTACACATGAAGTCCTCGACATTCCAGGGCAGAGGAATGAACTTTTTTTTTTTTGTCATGGAAAAAATCCAACCAGGGGTTGCATTTCCTTTCTATTTGTATAACAAACATCTTGTCTGTGATGTGTCATGGAAGGAAAGAAGGACTTTCCTTGGAGCCAAATACCATTAGTACATTGTGATTTTCCTTTTGTTCAAGTGTCCCCTTCTTGTTCAAAAACTTGGTTGCCTAGCCAGACATCTAGAGAGAATCCTTCCCTAACAATAAATCTTTGAAAAATGAGACAAAGTCATTAAAAAATTCATAAAAAAAAATGGGAGGCATTGTGCCTCCATAGGGCTTGGTACCAGAATGTTACTGGGTTGAATTCACAGTTTATTTTCTTGGAAGGAGATAGTTTTGGAAATGGAAAGTAATGCACTATTGCAAATATCAAGTAGGATGGCATATAAAATTTATTCGATTCTTTTAATTGTGATAGCTGGGAACAAATTTCAATGGAAATTAGCTTCCTCCAATCGAAAATGAATTGTTCCTTGACTGTGAAGTACAAAATATAAATAACTATATGGGAAATGATTTTCATCGATTCCTATCCTGTTATTATTGTAAACAACCAAGCAATTTCCTGGAATGGATTTATAAAGGAACTTACCTGCAACTTTGTGATATCTTCAGGAATTGTTGTCAGGTCTTCAAGGAACTCGGCTAGGACGTCCAACCCATTATCATGTTTTTCTAGGAACTACTTGCAGTATTGTCCTTTGAAGGTCAATGTTGGCTCCGACAATCTTAACATCGTGCATAATACCTGAGGTGACAAAAAAATAGGAGAATGGTCGTGCAGTGGAATAATTCTTTGGATTGAAATATATTTTTTGGTGCACCAAGAGACCACCTCCTTGCAATCAAAAACCTTAGGGACACATCTTGCACGAGCGATTCTAGAGGTCCAAATCACTTCGTTCTGGGTGGAATGGGATGAATAGTAAGAGTATGACCTAGACCACTGGAAGTTTTGGTCCGGACGTCCGAAGATATTCACAGTATCTCAACAAAACTCTTGTCGACCTGCTGCCATAAGTTTACAAGAACATTTATTTGTTCCAGACGATGATTGAAATGAAGAGTTAGAAGGGATAATATAAGGTTGCGCAAATCTTGGTCCAATGCATGTGAATGGGATATCTCTTCAAGACTTTTGCTCATTAATGACAATTTTGACGGTTGTTGCATGATGCGTTGTTAACATTAAAGACTAGTAATTGCACACATAGAAGTGAGAACATGGCGAATACGAAAATGAGTGATTAAGCATTGGATATTTCCTGAATGGGCCAACGCGTCGACCTGTGTTTGAGATGAACAATCGGAAGGGATAATATAACTCTCCACAGATCTTGGTTTAATGCGTATTAATGGGATATCTCCTTGAGTGTTTCCCTCATTAATGAAAATGTTGACGGTTCCTGCATGGTGAGCTATTAGCATGAAAGGTTACTAATTTCATATTAAGAAAGAAGTACGAAGGTCGCGGGGATGGGAAAGAGCAGTTAAGGAGTGTCTAATTATCGAAAGTGGTCGGACATGCTTCAAAATAGGGTTACAAGGTGCAATTGTTGGAGGTGAGGGCACGAGGGTCAAATTGTATGTCTCAGAACTTTTTGAGTGCAATACACATAACACGGAAGAGGGCATGATAGGACAGTCCGGAGGGAAATTTGTATATTGCGGAAGTCTAGGTAATGTTTGCAGGACATGGAACAATGGAGGTGAAAACATGAGCCTGCCTATCCGGGAACCCACAATCGAAAAAGTGGCTCAAGTATGGAACAAAGAAACAGCTGGGTGGATTCGTTTTCGCTAATATATTGAAACTTGTAATATATCCCATTGTGTGGTAAGATATTTTCTGCATGTCTCTCGGAAGAAAAGAGAAAATAAGAGAAGATAAATTAATTTAAATTCGAGGAGTCAAGCTTTAATTAAATTTCACTGTCTCGTCGATGCTTTTTATTTTTAATGGTGGTCTGTACGGTTGTTGCATTATGAACTATTAGCATTAAACCTTGGTCTGGAATAGTAAACAGTGCCTAAGAATTGGAGATTTCGTGAACCCACCAACCCGAGGAACTGCAAAAGAGATTCCATGAAATGGGCAAGTATGGAACGCCATGGGACGGACTTCAAAATTAGGGTGACAATGGTTCCCTAGGAGACATGACTTCCCGAGGGTCAAATTGTATGTCTTAGAACTTGAATGCAAAATGTGTACCACAGAAGAGGGGATGATATGGGAGTCTGGCGGTCAATTTGTATACCAAAGACCCTTTCGGTCATTAATGACATGTTTAAGGTTCATGCATAATGAAGTGATAGCACTAAATCTTGACAATTTCATTTCCAGAGAGAAGTAGGAAGGTGGCGGGGATAGGGAACAACAAGTAAGGAATAGCTAATTATCGAAAGCAGTTGGTGACGCTTCGAAATAGGGCTACAAGATACAACCAACATAGGTGAGTGCCCGAGGGTCAAATTGTATCTCTCGAGAGTGTTGAACGTAGAATGTGTGATACAAAAGAGTGAATGATGATGCATTCCTGCTGAAAAACTGTATATCGTGGAACTCCGAGTACTGTTTGCTAGTCATGGAACATTGGAAACACAATCCTGAGCCCGCCAGTTTGGGAACCTGCAATCGAAAAAGTGTCTAAGTATGAAACATGGAAATGGAAGGGAGGACTCGATACACAATAAATGTATAATTTCATGGAGATACAACCAACTTGGGGCTAAGTATTGAAAGGAATGGCAGACGGTTTTTCTCATGACGGGGAATTCTAGCGGACAAATTGTATATCGCGTAAGTCTGAGCACTCTTTGCAAGTTGCGGAAGATTGCAAACAAAATTTTGAGGTCTTCAATCTGGGAACCCACAATCGAAATTTTTCCAAGTATGGAATAGGGAAACATTGGCCCATACTTGTTTTCGCTAATATATTGAAATTTGTAATAACTTTTCCATTACCTGGCAAGATCTTCTTTCCATGTTTCTGGACAAGTTTTGTAGGGATGGTTAGTCCTCGATACTTTTTCTTATTAATGATGATCCTTATGGTTGTTGCATTATGTTGTTTTAGTATTAAACCTTTGGTGTTGCATATTTGGAAAGAAATATGAGGATGGCTAGAACATGAAACAATGACTAGGAATTGGAGATTTTCTGAACCCGCCAACTCAAGGATCCAAAATAGGGTGACAAGGTATCCCCAGAAGACGTTACGTCCCGATGGTCAATTTTTATCGCTCGAAACATTTGAATGAATAATATGTAACAAAGAAAAGGGGACGATGTCAGAATCCGGTTGTCAACTTGTATATGGCGGAGGACTGGGTGACAATTGTTTCCTACTAGTGTGTTCAATTGTCACTAGTAAGAGCATAATTAATGTATATTAGGAAGGATAGGAAGTTAGTGGGGATGGAAGGCAGCGACAAATACTTTGAAACATTTTTGAACTGTGGTAGAGTGAAGCTTGCGAGTTCGAGGAGTTCATGGTGGAATTTCAAATCACGAAATTTTTTAGTGCAAGATGTATATCACGAAACAAGAAGCAACAGAGTTCGAAAGCGCCAACCCAGCAACCGCAGCCATAAAATTGGCTAAGTATGGAAAGGAACAACAATTGGTCGGATTTGTTATGTGAGGATATAGATGGAGATGAATTATATGTCAGCCCGCCAACGTTGGAACCCGCGATCATATAAAGGCGACTAAGTATATAACTAGAAAGCGATAATACACGAAAGGAAGAAAAGGGAAAAAGGGATAAGGATTCCACGATGGAATTGTAGATCATGGAAGTTTTGAGTGCAAGATGTATATCATGGAAGAAGAAGCAACAGAGTTCGAAACCACCAACCCGACAACTGTGGCCATAAAATTGGCTAATTATGGAAAGGAACAACGGTCGGTCAAATTCATCATGTGAGGATATAGATGGAGATGAATATATCTCAGCCTGCCAACGCTGGAAACCATGATCATAGAAAGGAGACTAAATATATAACCAGAATGTGATAATACATAGGAAGAAGAAAAGGGAAAAAGGGATAAGTATCTCACAGAAGAACATCTACTGTTTGTTTATTAATGCCAATCTTTTCGAACCCCTGGTGAGTTCTCACTAGTAAAAGCATAAATTGCATATCACAGAAGTTCTTTGGGTACAATATGTATGTGACTAAACATGGGACATAAGTGTTGGATACCGCAAAACTGGGACCCGATGGTCATATAATTGAGTGTTGGATACCGCAAAACTGGGACCTGATGGTCATATAATTGGCTAAGTATTGAAAGGGACCGTGGTCAGTCGGGCTCATGGTGTGAAGATATATATAAACAGTTGAAAATGTGAATAAATATAGAACCACAAAGGGATAATAGAGGGGGAGAAAAGATGGAAAATTTAAAGAGAAAGTGTTTCTATTTATTCAAATAATATTCATATTAATATATATTAATAGATTATTTATGGTCCAAATGTAAAGCATATTCCAATTTGCACGATCCTATTTGGTTCACAAATTTAGTTGAAATCCATAATAAATAGAAGGAAAAAAAATAACATATGACTGGGCTCATGACGGGGCATTCCAATAGACAAATTTTATATCGTGGAACTCTGGGCACTATTTTCAACTTGCAGAAGATTCGAAAAACAACTTTGAGGCCGTCAATCCAAGAACCCGCAATCGGAAAAGTATCTAAGTATGGAATAGGGAAACGATGGCCCGTACTTGTTTTCACTAATATATTGAAATTTGTAATAGCTTTTCCTTCACTTCACAAGATATTCTTTGCATGCTTCTAGACAAGTTCTGTAGGGATGGTTAGTCCTCAAGACTTTTGCTTATTAATGACAATATTTACGGTTTTTGAATGATGGTGTTTTAGTATTAAACCTTTGGTGTTTGTAACATCCCCAACCACCCATAGGACGGGGCATGCTACCTTTAAGCTCACCCTTGTACTTCTTTCTCTTAGGATACCTTTTTAAAATTTAAGGATGCATAAAAGAAAATACTTTAACGACGTGCGCAACAATAGTCAGCAAGCATGCATAGTCTAAAGATTCAATTAAACGATAATTAAATATACACAACATAATACATTCATACACAGATAATAATATCACAACAGAGAGCACTTATCTTTATAAAAAGGAGACACCAACTAGTTGCAGACCAAGGATGTTCCACCCAACCGTAGACACCACTGCTCCAAATCTCAACAACAATGTCACCCACGAGCCAAGGCTATGAATCCACAAAGACAGTTCCAGAGTGTAGTTGGGCTCCCAAATGAGTCAGCTCTCAAGCTCTCACAGGTTTCCCAACACCCACAAAAGTCCAAGTACCCAACTCTCTTCTACCCAGCCTGTACTGCCCCAAGAGAATGGACCTTCACCCTTCTCTGCCATGCATTCCCTCTCCTTTATTTTGGGGCCTCCAACACAGCTAGTCCAAAATATCAATGTTGGAACTCTCAGGACTTGCAGTTGGGAGAAAATTAGGGCACATGCCAATGCATCTCAGACATGTAGGCCCCAGGTCACAGATGGATTGCACCAGTGACCATTACAACCAACTATCCCGTGGCTAATTCTTTAGCAGTTTGGTTCCCTTCCCCCAAGCCAAGACGCAGGTGAGGATGGATCAATGGATGGGTAATTAAGTGCATGGAAGTGCGTGAGGGAAATGAAGGAATGTATAGGAAATCAGGGAACAAGGCATCAGTCCCACAAACAATGACCAATGACCATCGAACCCCGACCAACCCCACAACCGACTAGGGATAGGTTTAAGTATTTTCATGGGGAAATCAAAAATCTCGTGGCCTTCCCCAAGAATATCACATAATCGATTTCCTCCCTTAGACAAAAAGGGGTAATTAAAATAGGAATAAGCACTTAGCCCCTCAAGGCCCCTCTCTTGTGGAATCATAGCCCCCTATAACTCTAGTCCTTGTCTGTCTAGCAGTGACCCATCTATTTATTATTAATAATGATACAAAAAAATTACATGTCTTGGGCACAATGGCCTTTTAATATATGTTTGGGCACTTTGGCCTCTCAGTATTGTCACAATATATTATTTAAAATGGGGGTTCAAAACCCAGGGTGTTACATCCCCTCCCTCTTATTTTGGCACTGTCCTCAGTGCATATACAAAATAGAGATCAAAATCTAAAATTTATTCAAAAATCTGTGGGTACTCTACCCGCGTGGCATCTTCATGCTCCCAGGTAGCATCTTCAGGACCGTAGCAGGTCCAGTGAACTTTTACCAGCTCTATAACTCGATTTTGGAGCATTTTGACTTTTCTATCCAATACCCACACTGGTTGAACCTGAAAATTTCCCTTTGTCTCTTTCTGAATCAGACTCCAATCAATAACATGCTTAGGATCATGTACATATTTCTTTAGTAAAGAGACATGAAATACATTATGCACATTCATTGAAGCATGCAATGCAAGCATCTATGCAATTGTCCCTATTATGTCCAATATTTCAAATGGACCACAGAATGTGGCTTCCAGTTTTGTACAACTACCCAATTTCAAAGATATTTTCTTGGGTTTCACTTTCAAAAGTACATGCTCCCCTACTTTAAACTCTCTATTTTTTCTGTTCTTGTCTGCATAAAATTTCTGTCTATCCTGAGCTTCCTTTAAATTATGATTGATCTTAACCACCTGGTCTTCCATGTCCTTGAACAACTACTGCCCAAGTACCACTCTATCTATTGGGTTTTCCTAGCTTACTAGAGTATCACATTTCTTACCGTACAAGGCTTCAAATGGGCTCATTCTCAATGAATCTTGATACCCATTATTATATGAAAACTCAACCAAGTGTAAGTAATCTTCCCACTTAGTTGTCTTATCCATCACATACATTTTCAGCATGTCTTCAATTATTCGATTGACCCTCTCTGTTTTCCCATTTGTCTGGGGATGATATGTTGTGCTAAAGTTTAGATTTGTTCCAAATAATTTAAACAATCCCCTCCAGAAATTGGAGGTAAACTTCGTATCTTTGTCTGAGACAATTGTCCTAGGTATCCCATGCAGCCTAGCAATTTCCTTCATGAAAATTTCTACAATATTAGTCGATGTATGCGTTGTCTGGACAGGCACAAAATGAGAAGCCTTTGTTAATTTTTCAACCACCGGCATGATTGAATCATGTTGCTTGTTCGTTCTAGGTAATATTGTGATGAAATCCATTAGATCACTTCCCATTTCTTCTATGGGATTGAAAATGGCTCCAGCAAACCCACTGGGTGCCTATGCTCAGCCTTCACCTTCTGACATTCCATACATAGAGTGATGTAATTAGCAACATCCTTCTTCATTCCTGACCAAAAGAACTAGATTCTTACTGCTATAATTGTTTTCTAGTAACCAGGATGTCCAACATAAGGAACATCATGTATTTCCTTCAATACCAAATTCCTCAGTTCTCCAGAACTAGGAAAATAGATCCTATTTTTATGCATGAGTAGTTTGTCTTCCTTTATCGCATACTCCTGTATTTTATGTTGTACATCTCCTTTCTATAAGTTTTCCTTTACCTATAGGTAATGCTGGTCTATAACAAGACCATCTAAAATTCTTCTCTTCAAGTTTGACTGATGCATACTGATAGCACTAGCATGCATGATATGCACTCTTCTACTAAGTGCATCGACAACTTTATTCTCCTTTCCCTTGATATGCTTGATATCGAAGTCATATTCACTTAAAAATTCCAGCCATCTTGTTTCCCTGACATTCAAGGTTGGATGTTCAAAACGATACTTCAGGCTAATGTGGTTTGTTCTTAATTCGAATTTCTTCCCCAT
>SNQJ01S0267581.1:0-11817 GCA_010110895.2 Picea sitchensis | reverse complement strand
CTGAAGGGTGGGTGTATGTAACAACCCTAGCTAAATAGTTCATAGGGATTTTTAAGTATAATTAATTAGATAATTAATTGTCCTAATATGGTTTTAATTAAACAATGATTAGTATTAATAATATTAATTAATTAATTATTTATTAATTAATTGTTTATAACTTTTGATTGATTAATTAATTAATTAATTGATTACATGTCACATTCAATGACATGGGTAATAAATTTAAGGGGCTTAATAACTTTAATTTATTTAATTAAATACTTTACGTATAAGGGGGATAAGATATTAATGAAGGGGATAAGATAATAATGAAGGGGATAAGATAATAAAGGAGGAGATAAGGAAATTAATGAGGGGGAGGAGAGTCGGTGAAGGGGGATATGACGGGGAGGAGTCTTACGGGGAGGGGGATTATTTTTTTGGAGGGGGGAAGCATTTTGAGGGGGACAGGATTTATGTTTGGATATTTTTCTGGTGTGGGAGTTTTGATATAGGGAGTTTTTGGGTGAACCATCGCAGGGGGCACCGGGTTGCTGGGGATTTTGGGCACGGGGGCCAGGATATCCTTACGGTATCCTGGAGCTAGGGAGCCGGACAGGCTGCTCCTAGCTGGCAGGGAGGAAAACTCGGTTTTGGGCAGTGTTTAGCACAGTTTCAACTTCAACTTGGACCAACAGAGATCGGGGTTAGCATCAGGAAGAAGTAATTTATTTTATGTATTTGTTTATGTATTATAAAGAATATGCAGTGTTATGTTGTTGTTTGTAAGTGAATTAGGATCAGTTCGTAAATTTTAATTAAGCTGAATGGTTATATGTTGGTTATGATGTTATGAAATGTTAGGATAGCATTTCCTTAAAATAAATCTTTTTTTTTTTTTTTTGGTTTTATAAGGCTCTGTAGAGCAGAACCTTACACATCTCCCTTTCTAAAGGCTTGCTTCCAGGGTTCTAGAATATGAATATTTTAAGTCTTAGGATTGTAAGAGGGTTTAAGAATGGTCTAGAGGACATTGAGGGGGATATCTCCTTGCTCTCGAGCTCCCTTTTTTGTAGAGCTTCGATAGAACTCCCCATAACCATTAGGAAACAAAGCCAACCCTCTCCCAATTTCACTGTCATTGACAAAGCTACATCATCGACCTTAGATGGGGGGGAATTCATATATAATGTCCAATCTCGAGAAGGAGGCCTATAATTATCTCCCTTAAAATGTTCTAGGGGTCTAGGCTTGAACCCTGGGGGGGAATCCTATTGGTTTATGAGCAACAATAAACAAATATTTAATCACAAAAACTTGTACATAAGAACAAAAAATATCCATAAAGATCACATTGTATATGTACAATAATAATACATCACTCTCTTACATCAATACAGTACATGGGGCCTCGTTATATATCATAGAGGTGATGATAACAAGATTTCCAATATAGCTAACGATCTCCATAACTAGCTCCACGATATCTGCATGAATATATCCATAAATATCTCAACTCATTCTAGGTGATCTCTATCCCTAACTTCTCTCATTGTCCTCATCTTTGATCATGCGTAGACTTCTAGAATAAATCTACTTTCAATAATATAATTATTATATCATAACTATGAATTATTCCTTCATACTCCCCCTTAATGAATGCTCATGATTCAATCAGAATGTCTTGAGTTGTCTTCGTCTTTAGTCTTCTTCATCTACATCATCTTTTTTCATCTTCATTTACATATGTTTCTTCAGTTGTCGATGTCTTCCTATATCAATATGAGTTGCTTCTTTCTTTGATAATTCTGGATCTTGAGCCAATCATCTGAAATGCATCATCTTCTATCAAGGATTTCTTTAGCTTACCCTTGACCTTCCCATATGTTTTCTATAGGTCACCCTTCAACCATTACATCATACCTAGGGTTTTCCTCGACTCACCCTTAACCATTACAAATTTGAAGTGGTTTCATCTTACCATGAACCATTCATTACATTAAGTGGTTTTGGCTGACCCAAAACATGCATCTATCATTACAAAGTGGTTTCTGGTTTACCACAAACCAATAAAAAATTACTCGTGATTCATTTGACTCAAAGAAATGACTCAATAAACCAACATCTCTTATTAATCATGTTTAACTTTACTTTAATGACAAATAACCTTTAGAGGACCAACTAACTTATGAACTTTGTATGGAAGATATTGTTGTACATTGGAAGACTTGACCCTGTAAAAACCTTTCAACATAAAAACAACATTATTCCATTCAAGTACATCTATCCAACCAGATTGTACCTATATGTGAGGCTTTGATATTTCTCTATTCCAACACTTATGATGATCATGATTTGTAAGACCACAAATACTGCAAGGATGTAAGTTCCAACATTTTGTTTTTACATGCCTTGTTCTTTGATATTTCTCTATTCCAACACATACGATGATCATGATTTGTAAGACCACAAATACTGCAAGGATGTGAGTTCCAACATTTTGCTTTTACATGCCCTATTCTTCCACAATGACTGCAACATTGTTCCTACTTCTGCACTTGATTTGTTGTTGCGGCTTCTGCTCCTAGTTTGTTGATATTGCTGCTACTTGTAGATGATTCACCTGTTGTCAATGTTTTTGCTTTCACAAACTTAATAGTTGCATTGCTTATTTGACCTTCATATCCAAGGCCTTCATTTATTGGCCTTACACATATTTGTATGGGCTTCTAGATACCTTGACCATTCTTGCCTAAACCTTTGCCTTCAAAACCCATTTTATTCATAAATTTTGAACCTATTCACTTTGTGTGTTTTTAAAAGCAACCTATTTCAAGATCTCTACCAAGAGAATCATCCTTAGAAATATCATCGAGATCATCATTTGGATCCTCGGAACAAGAGAGAGACATATGTACATCAACATTATTATCATCAACGAATTAACAAGTATCACAAGAACTATCAATCTTTTCAATCATGTCACTTGTATCACAAATTGCATCACACTTTACTTTCTCTTGTTTTAACTGTTTCACTTCACTTTCGGGTGCTAACAACACATTTTCCTTTGCCAATAAAACTTGCTACACTAATTCTATCAATTTATCCTTTTGATCTTGAAATTTGAAAATATCATCCACAAATTGATCTAGTGATTTCAACTTTTCTTCTAATGTGTCGATGTGTTGTGCGTTGTGTGAAGCGTTTTGAAGTCTTTTCCTCCTTTGCCCATTTTAAAACTTAATGATTCATGCTTGCTTGTCAAGAATGAACACAACAAATAGGGTGTCGGGTACAACCGATCATGCGCTTGTTTTTCAAATACAACAATGATAAAGGTGTCGGGTACAACCGATCATGCGCCCGTTTTTCAAATACAACAATGATAAAGGTGTAGGGTAGCATCGATCGTGCACCTTTAATTTTGAATTTAACACTTCATCCTCAACTTTGACTTTGACCTTGACTCAACTTTTCAAACTCTCAATTTCAACTCTTTACATCAATAATTCAACTTTGACTCCTAATATCAAAACTCTCCAAACTTTTAATGACTTCACTGTATCAAGAAACTTCAAAACTCAAATTAGACATTTTACATCAAAGACTCTAATTTTCATTCTTACATTCACTTTTACATCTTTTTCATAACCATTAAATAAAAACTTTTAAATTTCTTTAATGTACCAAATCCTACAACCTCTACTTTGACTTACTCAATATAATGTAGACTCACTTTATAAACTACATGAATCCCTTATTCAAGCCAAGATACCCATCACTCTTTTCTTCAACTTTTTCATTCCATACCCAGTACCTCTCAACTCACACTTAACTTGAAATTAATGTCATGCTGGCTGTACACATATCTTTGATCCAGGTACAAATACTACCAACAAAGTTCAATGGATTTCATGTGATGAACGCTCATGATGCTCAAAATTTTACAGTGGCCACATTCATTTTGGGGAAAGCATAATCAATTGCATTTGATACCTATCTTCCAAAATTTAATGACTCGAAACATTTAATTGTCAGAAACATTTAGCTTGGATTCCTGCTTCTCCACTTTATGCAACCGGCGACTCTTGACGACATATCCACACTCTTCCAATCATCTCAAAAAAAAAATCACAATTCCTTTCTTACCAGAGCGCAGAGGCATCTGCGTTTTGCTGAATAAACAACACAGACTGTCTCTCCTTAGGCCTCACTCGTCATCCTCCTCATATTCTCTACGACTTGGGCCTAAGACTTATGTGAAGATTGCAACTTCTTCCTCCATTCTACCAACAAATTGACTGCAAAACACAACAATTTTTTTTTTTGGTTCTGGCACAGTTGCTTATGATGTCCATGTTAATATAGATGCTGCTAAATTTGTGAAGAACTACAAATTTCTCCTTGTAAACTTTCAAAAATTGATCAACAATCCTCTTCCTTTCATTTCCATACAAAAATCATGTAACATCTCCTCAAGCTTCTCCGGGGACATGCCCTTCATCTCCATCACAAACATGAAGATGAACATCCAAGTAAAACACATTATGACCGTGAATACCATAAATATTTTGGAGACACGGATGGCACAGGTAAGGCTCAAGAACGTCTCTGACATGATCAAATTAGAGACCCACAGACAGATTGTTGCAAATCCTCCTCCTTCATCACCTGCTCGAGTGCATTCACGGTGTTTTGATATAGATTTGTATTCTATGTCTCTTGGAATAGCCTTCAGTCGTTGGATCTCTGGTAAGTTAATGAAAGGGATAGTCCTCAAGCCATTTGTGATAGAACATGATGAAGTAAACAAATCCAAATTGAAAAATTTTTGGCAATGATTGACAAGAAAAATGGGTCACTCTCAGGGAATTTTCTAGCCACTTCAAAAGATTCATGATTGTTATCAAATTGTTGCAAAGCAAAAATAAAAACAAAAACAAAAATAAAAGATGTTAATCTTCACTCATTCGAACGGTAACAACAACACCGGATTAGCACACATAGAATTGCCATGATCATGGACCTCTCTCATGAAAGATTCATGCTTGAACACATAGAATTGCCATGATCATGGACCTCTCTCATGAAAGATTCATGCTTGAACCTGCTTTAATACCAAATGTCGATTTATGAGTAGCAATAAACAAACATTTAATCACAGAAACTTGCACATGAGAACAATAAATATCCATAAAGATCACATTGTATTAATGTACAATAATAATACATCACTCTCTTACATCAATACAGTACATGAGGCCTCTTTATATAGCATAGAGGTGCTCATAACAAGATTTTCAATATAGCTAACCATCTCCATAAATATCTCAGTTGATTCTATGTGATCTGCATCCCTAACTTCTCATTGTCTTCATCTTTGATCATATGTGGACTTCTAGAATAAGTCTACTTTCAATAATATAATGATTATATCATAAAAATGAATTATTTCTTCAAAACCCCTAGGTTGAGGGTGGAAATCCTTCCTTCATCAAGCCTAAGAAAAGGTAACAAACAATTTGGTCATTGGAAAACAAAGATCGATCGTTGGGGTGCTTAGAGCAATAGATGCCCCAGTCAAGGGTTTCAAAAAAAAAATTGTATCTGAATTACAGAGGGTTGGCTAGCCCCTCAAAGAAGATAATTGTAAAGAGGATGGTAGATTCATTAAAGTCGGATTTATTGTTCCTTCAAGAGTTCACGAGCGATGGATTGAAAATTGTGGGGGATTTAGAGAAGATGTTAGGAGAGTGGGTGCTTTGTTACATTGATGCCAAGGGAAGATTAGGTGGGTTGATTTCGGGTTGGAACTTATGCTATTTAAAATGCTCTAACTCTTGGGCTTTTGATTTAGGTATAGGGTTGGATCTGTACTCACAAGAACTAGGTATGGACTTCATGACTCTAATCGTTTATGGGCCATACTCAAATAGAGAGGTGTTCTGGGAAAAATTGCTTGCTAAAGGTTTTACGAAGAAGCGGAGACTTATTATAGGAGGGGACTTGAATTTCTCCTTTGGTCTCTTCAAGATATGGGGACCAACAACTCAGCCAAATTGTCTATCAGATTTCTTCCTAAGAAAACTGGAAGATATGGGTCTTCTGGATGTTAAAGCTTGTAAGCTCAAGTCGACTTGGTGTAACAAATGAGTGGGCTCATACACAATTGCCAAGAGATTAGACCATTTTCTTATTTTTCAAGATTGGGTGGAACCCGCAGCTAGATTTAGATAGTGGGTTGGAATTTTGGGTGAATCTGATCACCTCCCAATTCTTTTGGAATTGGTAGGAGCGGGTCCCAAACATCCAAGCCATTTTAAATTTAACTTTGGTTGGTCAAATGAAACTAATTTTTTGCAGGTAGTAAACGATACCTGGGTCCATTTTGATGACTTTCTGAGAGAATCGCCAGCTATACAGGTTGAAATGAACCTCAAAAGAGTAAAACATGTGGTCATAAGATGGGTTCATTGTAACACACCCGACCCCTAAGTACCCTTTTTAGGGATGGGGCATTAAGATTTCACTTTCCTTAATCATCTTGAGTCCTCTTCTTCTCATCAATAGATTTCTAACGACTCCTTCCATGCTCAAGTCCAACCTCTGGATTGGGAGTTACGCCCTCCAAAAGCTCTTCAAGCATTATTGGGAAAGGGCCATGTGGCGTCCACGTGGGTTCATTTCATTCGTACCATCCCAAGTTTCCTGAAGTCCTGGATCTCCCTAGTGCTTTTGCATCTATGGTGGAAATCCATTCACCATTAAATCCATCAACGAAACTTCGTCCTCGTTTAACGTACAGGTTTACGGGAATTCGACGCTTCGACGATGAACACCCCTTTTAATTTCTGTGCGCATATCCTCCGAAGTCCCAGAATCTCGAACTCCCGAAGGATCCCAAAATCTTGCCACGTGGTTCCAACCTTCGGCCCTTTCAGCTTATCTAAGATACTACACCCCAAACCTCCGGAGTTGCGAAGCCCCGGAGTCTCGAAGGGTCCACCCTTACACATGATAGCGCATTAAATGCAGAGGCAAGGACAGGTGGGTCTCGAGTACTCCACCCGTTATTAGACCAAGCAAATATGTGTCGGGGGGGGTGACACACGGCAAGGAAGAGATGACACATGACCCCATCAATGGGTGACACATGTCACGTTCTAATGGGAACATAGGGTATGTGAAAAGTATGAATCAAGGTGACACGTGGCACGTCAAACGTAGCTCCATATCACCCTGGGTGACGTCAGTGTGCCACGTCACTCTGCACTGACAACCTTCCAAGGCCCCTTATATCCCACAGTCGAGATATGTCCATGTAGATCCGTAGATCTACGACCTCCATTGCTTTGCAACTTCGGAGTTCAAGGGTTCCACTATGTAATCTCCTCTTTACTTCCGGAGTGGTCAGCGTCGAACTGACCACTGTCTAGATCCGACGGTCGGGAGAGATCCCAACATGTCCTTGGATCAATGGTCCTTATCACGTCACGACTTCGACATTCAAGGTTCTACGTATTTAACACTCCCTATCTCCCAAACTGGTCAATGTCGGACTGACCGCGACTTAGATCCAATGACCAGAAGAGGTCCCGAAGCATTTGCAGATCTACAGCTCGTGTTACTTCGTGATCGGTAATTTGGTCATGGTTTAATGGTGGCACATATCCCACGATCACAGTTAAGGGAAACCGCCAGATGTCGTTCAACCTCACTGGTGGCCGAACCAGCAGGTTTACTTCAATTGGTCTTGGAGGTTGTAAGGTCATAGTGTCCCGAAGCTTCGAACTCCTAGAGTTCCAAAGCCAGAATAGCTTCGCTCCTTTCGGACTTAGTGAAGGGTTCCTAGGTCTTGTTCATATAGATCCTCTGACAAGTCTCGGGGAGGCACGCCCAATTCTTAGCCATGATTTGGTTAGGGTCATGGGCATGAGCCCTCGGTCTCTTGGGCGGCTGGTTTGAAGGGAGCGCCCTCCATTCACAGAGCTTTAAGATCTAAATCAGGGAAAGGCATTTCTCGACCAATACGGGAATCATAAACTTATTCTTAAACTCTTTTGAAGGCCCACGTCTCATGGCTTTCTAGTTGCTAGAATGAGGTAAACAGAAACCATGCAAATACAGGGGATCACAAAAAAATAATAAGCATTCCTATTGATTAATCAAACAATGTAAGATTTAATCATAACCATAGACATTCAACCATCATTTCAATTCTAATACACATAGTATAATAATACTTATCAAGAAAGACGATAGTGAAGCAACTGTTGAGAGGGGTGCCCTTTTCCACCCAACCATAGGCACAACCACTCTTGAACGGATTTACCGTTGGCCACCCCCTATCTAGACCATGATGCTCTAAGAGAGACTCTTCTTTCTTATTCAATGACAGTCAAGGACGGAGGTTACTCTCCTCCTCCCATGAGAACTTGGAAAAATGGTTTTCTCTCCACCAAGCAAGGGGGCCTGCAACGAGTACTTTCTCAGTCACTCACCTTCTCTGCAACCTCGTTTATCATCTTGGACTGAAAACCAGAGAGCGGAATGCACTCTCCTCTTCTTGGAAGAATGATCTATCGACTCCTCTTCCTCGCCAGTCCTCTTTGCCCACCAAAATCCATTCTTTTCTTGCCTTCCTCAATAAGATTGTGTGGGCCTGAATCCCCAGTTCATGGTCAGGTCAGGAATTATTTTAGGTGGGTACTCTTCCCATCTCCTCATTAACTCTTGAGGAGGGCTTCCCAACTAACATCCTGACTGGTAATTTATTTTTGGGTCAGAGGACTGTTATGGGTCTAAGTAATTTAAATTTAGTAAGGTATTGGTCTGGTGTGGGTCTTCTCAACCATTTTTGGTTCCCCTCACCATATCTCTCATAGCATCATGATCCACCTTGGCAACCCCCCCCCCCTTCAGCAATTATGCAACACTGTCCATTTTTAATTAATAACATAAATGCATGCATTACCTTTTATAACAAAAAGGTTCATCAAATCCAACATTCACACATATTCGGTTTGCCACTGTCTTTTGGAAAGTTATAGCTATATTTACAAGCTAGGGGAAACATGGGTATTACAATCCCCTCCCCCTTAAAGGAACATCGTCCTTGATGTTCTACATGTCGATGTACTCTGTATGTACAGAAGTAAACAAAAATGGGTATGCATGTTTCATGGCATCCTCCATTTCCCATGTAGCTTCATCTGGACCAAAGTGTTTCCACTGCACCTTGACCTGTGCAATGGTTCTATTCCTTAGTGGGATTTCCTTCCTGTCTATTATGCACTATGGTTGTGGAAGGAATTCTCCCTCTGGTTCCACCTGAATCACAGACCAATCAATTATATGATTAGAATCATGCACATATTTCTTCTGTAATGAAACATGGAAAACATTATGTGCCTTCAAGGTGGGAGAAAGTGCTAGTCTATATGCTACAGGTCCCACTCTATCCAAAATTTCAAAGAGTCTACAATACCGAGGTGCCAACTTGGCACAAGCTCCCATTCTCAAGGAACTTTTCATGGGCCTAACTCGGAGATACACATGATCCCCTACTTTGAACTCTCTAGGAGTCCTTTTTCTGTCTGCATAGTTTTTCTGTCTATCCTGAGCTATTTTCATATTTTGTTATATCTGAACTACTTGTTGTTCCATTTTCTTTAGCATATTTGGCTTGATTGTAATCCTGTCAACTGGGTCATTCTAGTTGATTGGAATCTTGCATTGTCTACCATAGAGGGCCTCAAAAGGGCTCATCTTCAATGACTCTTGATAGCCATTGTTATAAGCAAACTCTACCAATGGTAGGTAGTCTTCTCACTTCTTAGATCGATGCATTACATGCATCCTTAACATGTCCTCTAACACTTTGTTTACCCTCTCTATCTTCCCATCGGTCTGAGGGTGATAGGTTCTACTAAATAGCAATTTAGTATCAAAACCAACAAACAAAGATTTCCAAAATTTTGAAGTAAATTTTGTATCCTGATCGGATATGATTTCTTTAGGCACGCCATGCAGTCTAAATATTTATTTCATGAAAATATTGGAAATATATATTGCCTTGCAAGTTGTCTTGACAGGAATGAAGTGAGCAGCCTTGCTCAGTTTTTCCACAACTACCATGATGGCATTGTTCTGTTTGGTTGATTTTGGTAACCTTGTGATGAAATCCATGGAGATGGTTTCTCATTTCCATTTTGGGATTGGTAGGGGCTATAACAGCCCTGTTGGATGTCGGTGCTCTACCTTAACCTACTGACATTCTAGACATTTAGCTAAGTAGTCATCTATGTCCTTTATCAGTCTGGGCCAATAAAATAGTTTCCTTGTGGCTGTGATCGTTTTCTTATAACCAGGGTGACCAGTATAGGGTCTTTTGTGTAGTTCATCCATTATGAACCTCTTCAAATCGTCACAATTTGTAATATACAACCTACCCTTGTAGGTTAGCAGACCATCATTTAGCAATTGATAACCCTCATACTTCAGCTCTATGGGATCTTGGTCTAAGTATGATTTCACAGTCTTGAAAAATGCATCTATTTATTGTGCACTTTTGACTCTCTCCTTGATGTCTAATTCATAGGTTCTTATAGCTGCAAAGTGAATTACTTTCATACTTCTACTAAGGGCATCATCCTCCCTATTTTATTTTCCTTTGATAGTTTGATTTCAAAATCAAACTCACTAAGGAGAGCCATCCATCTAGCTTGTCTAGTATTGAGTTTTGGTTGATCGAACAGATATCTCAACCCACTATGGTCTATCATAATCACAAATCTTCTACATAGGAGGTAATGCCTCCACATTTTTAAGTCATGTACTATGGCATCCAACTCCACATCGTGGTTCATATAATTGATTTCATGTTCATTCAATTTTCTGGATTCATAGCAAATCACATGTCCTTCTTGCATAAGGACTCCTTCGAGCCCTTCCTTGCAGACATTTGTACACACAAGGAAATCCTTGTTTGGGTATGCAATATTTAGCACAGGTGCATTGGTTAGAAGGTATTTCATCTCTTGGAATATCTCTTCACATTCTGATGTCCAAATGAATTTAACTCCCTTTTTCTGAAGGGAGGTGATTGGGCAACCGATCTTGGAAAATCCCTTTATGAACCTTCTATAGTATCCTGCTAGGCCCATAAAGGATCCGATATCAGATACATCCTTTGGGGTAGGGCAATACATAATGGATTTGATCTTGTCAGGATCAACTGCCACTCCTTCTTCAAAAATAACATGGCCTAAGTAATGGACTTGTTTTTGGAAAAAGTCACACTTACTAAACTTAGTATAGAGTTGATGTTCTCTTAGCATGTGAAGCACTAGCTTGAGATGTTCTTCACACTCTTCCCTATTCTTAGAATAGATTAGGATGTCATCAATGAAAACCAATACAAACTTATCCAAGAACTTACTGAGTATATTATTCATTAAGCACATAAAAGTGGTTGGTGCATTGGTAAGCCCAAATGGCACCACCACAAATTCATAGTGCCCATATCATGTCCTAAAGGTTGTTTTGTGGATGTCTTCATCCTTAATTCAGACTTGATGGTATCTAGACCTCATATCAATCTTGGAGAAAATTGTAGCACCCCTTAACTGGTCAAACAAGTCATCGATCATTGGCAAGGGATACTTATTCTTAATGGTCATCTTATTAAGTTGTATATAATCTATGCACAACCTGAGTGTGCCATCCTTCTTTTTCACAAACAAGGTTGGTGGTCCACATGGGGACACACTAGGCCGAATGTAGCCTTTGTCCAACATCTCCTTTAGTTGTATGTTGAGCTCAACTAGCTCT
>SNQJ01S0267580.1:0-11748 GCA_010110895.2 Picea sitchensis | reverse complement strand
ACAATGCATCATATACCAATGGAACCACATCGATCCATCTTCATCATGTATCAATGACAACTCATTGATCCATCTTCATCTATGCATTCTCATCAAGGACAATACATATTATATTACATAAATCATCAATCAATCAACCATTTGCATCAATCAATCACTTGACATCAATCGATGACATCAATCAATCAAACCATTGGCATCAATGACAACATGATCGAACATTATCACCATATGCTTGTGTTTCTTGGTTGTTGAGGACAAGTTGCAGGTGTATTGCTTTGAGTCAAGTGCTCAATGGTGGACTTCATCGAACGTCTGGACGAGGTAGTCCTTTTATCTTGTCTTGCTAGCATTTTTTTATATAACATACCTGAAATTAGAGTTGATTTCTGCAGTCATTTCCATCTGTTGTGGTTTACCCCTAGCCATAGAGAGATTTTCCTTGTAACACTTACAAATACATAGATAAAACTGCCCCTCCGACGTTCTCAAAACTCTCTCTAGTCATCCCCCTCATTTTGGAGTCCTCTCACCCATTAAATAGAAAATTACATCAAGAATATCTCTAGGAGGTCGCAACCTACTCCATGCATTAGATTATGTGCCTTAGAGATATGTGGCAAACAAAAACTCCAATTAATTCCTTGAGTCCTGGAAACTGTCTTTTAGAATAAATACAATTGCAGTTAGCTCATTGCATGGAGATTTAGTGGAACTTAATCTTAGGTACAAGTGTCCCTTGGTGTCTAACTGAGCTCTAAGAACCCATTTGAACCTCCTCATACAGGTGGCAGCCCTCCTACAACTTAGATTTATCAGACTGTTAGAGTTTGCAATGTAATTTCAAGATTTCCTGCAAACTTTTTTGTAGGTGATGTTTTCAACTTTTCTCTCAAACAACGAATTGGGTTAGGCTGATTTTTGGTCAGAAAGTCAATGATATTATGATTCATCTCCACAAAAAATTTTAGAAGAACCAAGATATAAATTTGAAAGTTATGATGAAAATACGATTTTGTTGTGTACTAATTTGTTGTAAACTATTTCAATTTAGTAGTTCGTAGCGCCTCTGCAAGATGCACTGTGAACTTTCTTGTAGGTGTAATTTTTTCTTTTGATCAGTACAATTGATGTCAAAATCATGGAGACAAGCTTCAAACCTTGGTTGATGCCTTGTATAATCTCTGAGCCATGTAGGATGACTCCCAAAAACAACAAGTGAACAAAATCATGAACATCATAAGATAAAAAAGTTCTTAAGAGTTGTGAACCAACATATATGAGGAACCATGACAAAACGGATATACTGCTGCAGAAAAAAAATGGTGGCATGTCTTTCTCTTTTAATGGTTTCACTTCTTCCTTTGGTGAGTATCCATGACAACTAAAGAAAAACCCCCCTTTGATAACCACTGCTACCAGAGTAAGTGATGGAAACTTGACAATTTAGGTTTTGTTGCTTGATTTATAAGAATAACAGTTTGTTGGCAAAATGATTTTTACTTAAAGAAACAATGTAGAAACTGAAACTGAGAAATTGAGGTAAATATAACAACCTAAAACTAAAAGAAATCTCCAATAGACAAATTTCCAAGCAATTGTGTAAAATAGAGGGTTTGCAACACAATTTGCAGCAAATTTGGAGTTTGCAGCAACTCGGGTTTGCAACAAGTAGGGTTTTGACAATAGGGTTTTAGGTAAAACATGAAATAAATCCTTGGCATCAAATCCCACTCCCTACTATAGAGAACCAAGCCTATCATCCCTTTAAGCTTCCACCATTGACCTCTTTAGAGAGTTTGCAACGAAACAGTCTGCAATGACAGTTACAATATGCAACGAGTTGAACCATTCTACAACGCCTTATTTTCAAAAGGAAAATAATATATAAAATGATAAACCTTCCCTTTGAAAATTACCCTTTAGAGTTTCTTGATGATGTGATGGCACTGAAAACTAGAGTTCATCATATGTGCTAGCACATAGGATTCGAAGGAACCACTATAGAAAAAGGAGAAGAGATCTGAATCTTGCCAATGGTCGCTTAAGGGCAGACAGAGAGAATGGAAGCCCACACATCATCCAATGGTTTTTCTACCCAATCGGTCTCACGAAATGGCTCTGTAACCATACCCTCGACAAGACCAATGTCCAATTGATCCTTTTCAGCTCTTTCATTTTTCGACCCAGTCATAGAATCTGAAACCTTTTTGACCCATACTTTCCTCCTACTCATCCTTCTCCAATGCGACTTGTTGCATGAATCTTGCAAGTGACCCACCTCTTGACACCCAAAACAACAAAAAGGGAGCTTCCGGTAATCGAGCTTTTGATGCCATTGCTTGCCCCCTTTTTCGAGCTCAATTTCGTCTAGGAGCCCTTCGCGAAGGTGTAGGCCCCCCTTAATCCATGCCCATCCTATGTCCACTTTTGAATCCCAATTCTACTCAAAACCAGCGAATCGACCAATCTTATTGCCAATCATCTCAAAGACTTATTCTCACCAAAATACCAAGGGGAGCCCTGGCAAAATCACCCACACCCTATGTAACGAAAACGACCACTTCAAAGGATCAAAACCAACTGACCATTTCTGCAAGACTTACTTAGCAACATTTCTGACTACAAGACTTTATTTGGCAACATTTTCGCATCTACTTCATAACGAAGTAAGAAACACTACCAACCTCTTGCAAGGACATGGGAAACTGGAACATAATCTAGGTAAGCAGCCCAATTATCCTCGAGCCACCTCTTGAGAGATTCTGGGTGTACCCATTTACCACAAAAGAAACCAACTATGGCTTTACCCAAGACCTCTGGAATTTCGGCAATGCTCACATCCCTTCCTACCACCATGTTTATCTTCTCTTTCCTGACTCTAATGCATTTCTTCTTCGCATTCTTGGGAGCATTCGTTTGTATCCCCTCCTTTGTTACCTGTACTCCATTTTTTTTTATAAATGAGGGACTCTGAATGTTCCCCGCTGAGTCCTGGTCCATGAGTCCATGAGTCCTGGTGTATCTATCAATCTTCCCCGCTGTCAGTCCATGAGTCCTGGTGTATCTATCAATCTTCCCCGTTGTCAGTCCATGAGTCCTGCTGTATCTGTCTATGCATCTATCGATCTTTTGTCATTCCAAATACAGGAACCGCCTGTGAGAAGTAGAATGAAGGTTTGTCGGTGGATTGGGGAAGGCCAAAATAAAAAGTTAAGCAATCAGTTTTTAATGTTAGTTGTCTTTTTCTTTCAATTTTTTGTTCAATTATGGATATGTGAATAGGAGCAATTTTCTAATCGTTCCTGTTCAAAAGTCGTTCTTCCGCCCTCGGAGCATTGATATGTATGCGGTACTTGTCATTTAACTTGTCCTTCCCGACGCGTGCCCTCAGCCCAGTGTTGTATTTCTTTACTCTCTTCATTGTAAGAAATCATCCCAAGTTAACTACGCGTGGCGTGTATTATATTTCTCCACCTATCCATCTATAATGAATTTGAAACTACATATTTAAATAGTTAAATCTATATAATTCCAGTGTTTCAATGGATTTTGAGTGTTATTTCTCTACCCATGGTCCATCTTATCTATAATGAATTAGAAATTATATATTTGAATAGTTAAATCTATATAATTCAAGTGATTTAAAGGATTTTCAACATTCAACACTCAATCCATTTATGTATTTAAAAATGTAATTTAAACAACAGAAAATTGGGATTTCATCTAAATGTATATTGGCAAAGGACATGATTTCATATGCTTAGAATATTCTTCTTTGTCACAATAAATGAAAAGTTATGACTTCAATGATTAACTTCTTTGCATGACAAAACATATTGTTTCATCATTAAAAATGGTTTATTGGGTTTAAGATTTTTATTGTTCTTTCTTGGAGTACTTATTTTTACTATTCTTTTTTTATTAATAGTGTAAATTAATGATTTTAAAGAATGTCCTTAAAATTATTACAATTTTGATTTTAGTAAAATGGAAATATAATTTTAATTTTAGTAAAATGGGAAAAGGTAATATAAAAAAAGCACCCTCCCTTGTTTTCGTTACTATTCTTCATGTGGGCGCCCCTCTTGCCAACTTGCCTTGTCTTGTTTCTCGATGCCTTGCTTTGCCTAGGTTGTTTTAAAAAAGTTAAGTTTGAGCCAACTTTGAGCTCGGCTTCTTGCCTAATGCTCATTTGTGTGGTCTTGTTTTCTTTACGATTCCTCATGTGGGCACCCCTCTTGCATACTTGCCTTGCCTTGCCTTTGGGCTCCTTGCCTTATTTTTGTTACGATTCGTTCTCCCCGGTTTTCGTTATGATTCCTTATGTGGACGTTTCCCTTGCCGACTTGCCTTGCCTTGCCTTTGGGTGCTCTGTTGTTAGGGATCTAACCCCTCACGTAGGTAGAATAATATATTTTCATGTAATAAAAGTCATTATTAATAAGGCCTAGCAATAAGGAAGAATAAGTCAAATGTAAGAAGACCTAATAGAAGCTTCCGCTTCTAGAAGGATCTTCCTCTAGAATGTTCTTTGGATAGACATATTTATTATAAATAGGAGTCGAGGTTATGATAAGTTTTGTCTTGGATATCATTGTAATAGAGCTCTGCTCTATTGGAGGTTGCCCCCTCGAAGAGGCAAGTGAACATTGCTCTTAGTAATCAAAGTGTTATTTCTGGTGATTTTATGGTATTATTTTGGTATTATTGTGGTGTTGTTTTGGTTATATCATTGTTTATCTCCCATTTTTAGCTAATTATTTATGTTCTACATACTATTTTATATCTGGAATATTACAAGTGGTACCAGAGAACCTTCCTCGGTAAAAAATTGTGGATTAATTTTTTTTCAAGGTAAAGACATATTCCAATGTCTTTAAGCTACAAAGATATGTCGTTACGCGCATAAACCCATAGTTGGGGATTCATACACGCAAGAAATACAAGTGGTATTTAAGTGCACATTTGTTGGCCACCCTTGTAACCATTGTTAGTAACCCTTCGAGTGGTAGCGGATCAGACATCACCTGTGTACAGATCGACCTAGATCTCTTGAAGCCCTCCATAGATAAACTAATCGGCCGCTTGACTTCTATAGTGCCATCGAGAACAACACTCGGGAAGATACTTTCTAGTACCTGGGTAGTCGGGTATTACGACTAAGGGCACGATCTAGCCTCCTTAGTTGGTGCCCTGAGATATTGGACCAAGTACTACTGTTGGACCCCGCACATATATCAGAGAGCTATAACACAAGGAAAACCCTTGTCTGTAGAACCATTGAATACCCTTACCCTTGGGACAGAAAAAAAAATAGAACATACAAGATCTATTGTCACGCAACTGTGTCTCCGGCATTCGAATTGTGAAATTACTACACATTTCTTCATGTTAAGCATTTGGGCATTTCATCTTGTTGGCCCCATTATTTGAGACCTATCTTGTTGGATTTCTCTCTTCACCCTTATCACAATCATACATATCATTTTTCAACAAAAAAACATTCTCGTGGACCTGACCCCCTTCCAACACCCTTATTTGGGCTTTAACCCATTGGATTCAACTCGTCGCCCTGATCGTTGTGATACACTTCACCCATACCCCATTTAATGTGTGGTCTCACTCGCCCCTTTTCGTGTTCCCTCTTCATCATGGCCCACACACATAGCCAAGACTTGGAATCTCTCTTCAATGCCTTGCACTCTAATTTCACAGAAACCCAGCAACAAGTGAGACAACTTAGTGCCAATATTGCCACTGTCATTAAAAACATGCATTCCTCCATGAACGCCAAAATAGAGGACCTCAAACAAGACCTTTCTACCTAGTTTGAAATCGTCACTACGATGATATGCGCCAAGCTACATATCCTTGCAGATCTTCCCTCATCTGACTCACCTTTGCAAACCGAAGGTGAAACTTCCTCTCATTCCCAAAATTTTCAACCCCATCACTTTCAGCATGACCTACGCCTTTCATGTTTGGATGTGACCAAATTTGATGGCTCAGATCCCACTAGTTGAGTAAATCAAATGGAACATTATTTCTCTTTGTATGGCATTACAGATGATTTGGCCAAACTCTGGTATGGTGTTCTCCATATAGATCAAGAACGTTGGCATTGGTGGCAATGGTGGCAATGGAGAAAAAATGCCTGCCAAGGGTATGTAGCTTGGACACACTTTGTGGCAAAGCTTTATGAATGCTTTGACACTGACACCAACCATTTAGGTTGTTTGACCAAATTGAAACAATCTGGCATAGTGGAAGACTTTATAGCCGCTTTTGAGCGATTGCCTTTTTGTACAGAGGGCATGTCTGATGTTTTTTTCCGAAAATTTTTAATCAGTGGCCTCAAGGATGAGATTTGTGCCCATGTCCTCATGGCTCTGCCTTAGAGTTTGGTGGACGCTACTAAAAGAGCTAAGGAAGCACAACAAGTTGTCTCTTCTAAAAAATGAAAACCCTCTTTTATTCCTTGCACTAAACCAATCACTCCCACTCCTCCTTCTACTACACTAAAGATCCATAAATTGACCAGGGCTGAAATGGATGAATGCCAACTTATTGTTATAATTGTGATGACAAATATTTTCCTAGGCACAAGTGTAAGGAACAAAATATTTTTATGGCCATCTCGGAGGATGTTTCAGTAGACGATGTTGAGGCTCCCCTTATGTTTGTGTCACCTGAACCCACTGACATGACCCCTCCCTCAGACCCTTTTGAAGTAGAACCGATTATTTCCCTAAATGATCTCACTGGCTTCTCTGCTCCCCAAACCCTTAATCTAATTGGTTTCATTAAGCATAGGAAGGTCATCATTATTGTTGATAGTGGAAGCACCAATAACTTTATTCATTTCTGCATTGCCCAAGAAACTAATTGCTATATCCGTTTCGTCAATAATTTTCAAATCATGATTTCCAATGGCGGGTCCATGAAATGTGGAGGGAGTTGTGAAAATTTGTGTCTCCAAATTGGTGAGTACCACATGAAATATCGTATGTTTTCTATCGACATGGGAAATTGTGACATTCTATTGGGTGTAGAATGGCTCCAAACTTTGGGTCCCATTCTCATGGATTTTAAGGAATTAACCATGTAATTTGATAAGGAGGGCCAACAATATAAGTTCCAATGCATCACCGTTGGTTCCCTGGATATCATTAGTTCCCATCGCATGGAAAAGATGCTCAAAAAAGGTCATTCTGGCATTATTTCCTAGCTCCATGCCATACAATCCACTGAGACACCCTTTGTGCTGCAGGACCTCCAATCCATCCTCTCTAAACATCAAGTGGTTTTTTCCCCTCCCCGTGGTGTTCATGATCATTCCATTCCCCTTGTCCCAGGAAGCCTTCCTCCCAATATCCGTCCCTATCGTCATCCCTTTTCCCCCAAAAATGAAATTATGAAAATTATTCAAGAATTGCTCAACGCAGGTGTTATCCGACCTAGTACGAGCCCCTACTCTTCTCCTATGGTCATGGTCCTTAAGAAAGATTTTTTTTTGCGCATGTGTCCTGACTTCCGCACCCTCAACAAACTCACCATTAAAGACAAATTTTGCATTCTGTCATTGATGACCTCTTGTATGAATTGTATGGGGCCCAGTTCTTTACTAAACTTGATCTTTGTTCTGGCTACCACCAGATCCATATGAATGACGTAGACATTCCTAAGACTACATTTATAACTCATGAGGGCCACTATGAGTTTTTGGTCATGCCCTTTGGCTTGTGTAATGCTCCCTCCACTTTTCAAAGCCTCATGAATCATGTCTTCCGTCATTTTCTCCTTCATTTTGTCTTAGTTTTATTTGATGATATCCTCATCTATAGTAAAACCTGGACAACCCATCTTTCTCATGTGGATCAAGTTTTTCATCTACTCTCTTAGCACCAACTTTTCCTCAAACAATCTAAATGTGATTTTGTCGCCTCAGAAGTCGAGTACTTGGGTCATCTTGTTGGAAAGGCTGATGTCTGGGTGGATCCTAGAAAGATTGAAGCTATGCAAGATTGGCTTCACCCAAAGACTCTCAAAAGATTGCGTGGATTTTTGGGTTTAACAGGTTATTATCTCCAGTTTGTTAAGAATTATGGAAAGATTGTGGCACCTCTCACTGCTCTCCTTAAAAAGAATTCTTTCACTTGGACTCCAATATTTGCTCAGGATTTTCAAACCTTGAATATGGCCATGTGCACCACTCCAGTCCCGACCCTTCTGGATTTCACAAATACCTTTATCCTCGAATGTGATCCTTCCAGGAAAGGAATTCGCGCAGTCCTTATGCAAGAGGGTCGGCCTTTGGCCTCTACCAGCAAACAATTGTCTTAGCGACATTTGGGCAAATCAATCTATGAAAAGGAAATTTTGGCTATTATACATGTCGTGGATCTTTGGTGCCCTTAGCTATTGGGGCAACGCTTCCAAATTAAGATAGATCATCAAAGCCTCAAGTATTTTCTGGAACAACACCTTTCCTCCGTAGAGCAACAAAAATGGGTGACTAATCTCTTTGGATATGATTATGAGATCATTTACAAGAAAGACAAAGACAATTTGGTTGTTGATGCACTTTCCAGAAAATATGAAGATGAAGGGTCCCTTTTTTCTCTCTCCTTCATTGTACTACATTGGCTCCAAGTTGTTCGTCGGGAATGGCTACACGATCCCAAAATTTTGCATGTGATACAACAATTGTAGGCCAATTCTCCAGTCTCTCCAAGGTATTCTTGGCTCAATGATGAGCTTTGATACAAAGGCCGTGTGTATTTAAGTAAGAAGTAAAAACTTAAATTGACGGTACTTTATGAACTTCATGCTACACCCACCGTTGGGCACTCCGAGTTTACCAAAACCTATAACCGGGTCAAATGTTCTTTTTTCTGGGATCGTATGAAACAAGAAGTTCACAATTTTGTGGTTGAATATGATGTTTGTCAATGCAACAAGGGAGAAACAGTCAAATTTCCTGGCACACTACAACCGCTTCTGATTCCCCCTTCTATTTAGAGGGATATCTCTATGGATTTTATTGTAGGCTTACCTAAATCGGGAAATAAATCAGTTATCATGGTGGTAGTTGATCATCTTTCCAAGTATGCTCATTTATGTGCTCTTGAACACCCATTTACAGCCTCCATTGTGGCTCAACTTTTCATGGATCAGGACTTCAAGCTTCATGGCATGCCTCATTCTATTGTTTTTTATTGCGACCCAACTTTCACCAGCAATTTTTGGCAAGAACTATGCAAGCTACAAGGTAACAAATTTCATATCAACACAGCTTATCATCCCCAGACTGATATTCAAACTGAAGTTGTCAACAAGTGTTTGGAAACATATTTGAGGTGTTTTTCATCAGAAAGGAAAAAATAGTGGGTTCAATGGTTACCACTGGCTGAATGGTGGTACAACACTTTTTACCATACAACTACCTGCATGACTCCTTTTGAAGTGGTGTATGGACAAAAGCCACCTTCAGTTCTCTCATACTTTCCAGGTGTCTTGAAGCTCCAGGCAATTGACCAAACACTTACAGTTCGAGAGGCTATTCTCCGTACCCTTAAAGAGAATTTGGTGATGGCCCAGAATCGCATGAAGCAACAAGTAGATCAAGGTCTCTTTGAACGTCAATTTGTAGAAGGAGATCAGGTGTTTCTTCGACTGCAACCTTACAAGCAAAATTCCCTCAAGGATGACCATTGTCAGAAATTGACGCCCAAATTTTATGGTCCTTAAACCATTCTCAATCATGTGGGATAGGTGGCCTATTAGTTATCCTTTCCCAGTCATTATAAGCTCCATCCTGTTTTTCATGTTTTCTGCTTAAAGAAGGTGATTGGAAATAAGTGTCAAACTCAAACCAACCTTCCCGAGTTGGATGAAGAAGGCTCCATTTGGCTACAAACAAAAGAAATTTTAGACCAGCATTAGCATCGTCTGCATCAATGAACCATCAAGGAAGTGTTAGTCGAGTGGAAATATACAATTCCAGCAGATGCCGCTTGGGAAGCAACTACCATTTTGCAGCAATTTCCTCATCTCAAGCCTTGAGGACAAGGTTGTTTTTAAGGGGGAGGACATATTAGGGACCTAACCCCTCATGTAGGTAGAATAATATATTTCCATGTAATAAAGGTCAATATTAATAAGGCCTAGCAATAAGGAAGAATAATTCAAATGTAAGAAGACCTAATAGAAGCTTTCGCTTCTAGAAGGATCTTCCTCTAGAATGTTCTTTTGATAGACATATTTAGTATAAATAAGAGTCAAGGGTATGATTATTTTTTTCTTGGATATTATTGTAATAGACCTCTGCTCTGCTAGAGGTTTCCCCCTCGAAGAGGCAAGTGAGCATTTCTCTCAGTAATCAAAGTGCTCTTTTTGGTGATTTTCTGGTATTATTTTGGTATTATTGTGGTGTTGTTCTGGTTATATCATTGTTTATCTGCCATTTCTAGCTAATTATTTTTATTCTGCATACTATTTTATATCTAGAATATTGCATCTTCCTTGTTTTCATTAGGATTCCTCGCCTTGCCTTTCCTTTAGAAGCCCTACCTTGTTTTCGTTACAATTCCTCATGTTACATCAACTTTAATTTAAAAAAATTAACTTAGGTTACATTTAATAGGTTTAAATTAAAAAATTGATTAAACAAATATGAATAAAATAATTAATAATATTTTTACTAAATGTGAATTTTAATTAATAACCATTGAGGAATGTGTATATATTTAATTGAATTAATAACATTCAATATGAAATATAATTTTAAAAATATATGTTTTTAATCATTAAACTCATTGTATATCAATTTTAATTAATACCATTAAATAAATATGTATATATGTCATTTGAATTAATAACATTAAATATGTACCATGATTAAGATGTTCACAAATTGAAAAATATTTAAATGTTTTTATGTGTTGTTTGTATGTATTTTTTGTATTTTATATTTTTTAGATTATTGTACCATTTAATTGATTTTTATTAGGCTACAATGTTAATGTCTAAGGACAATAAATGTTAATATGGGGTGAGTGCAAGTTAATGATGGTCTCTCATGATGCACTAGTGGCACTGCAAACTTGGAAAAACAACAATCTCTTAAGTTGGAGGGATTATTCAAGGTACTTTTGCAATGAATCTGAATATGCTGTAAGAAAATGAAACTTAGGAAATTGAATTATCTTTCAGAATATATAGCTTTTATTCATAGACATTCCGAATAACTAAGTCAAATTTGATTTTTTCTAACAGTGGTATCTTATTTTTCCAACAAAATATAAGGTATATGTTTTCGTTGTTGAGTGTCTTAATGATGTAATTTCGTTCCAAAAACTTGTATACTTGTCGTTTTTCTCGTGCCATGTATTTTTTGGAAATTTTAAAAATTAATTTTATAATTTTAAAAATTATCAAAGTCAACATATGCCTGAAACTACAACTTATTTTGTTCATATAGGTTAAAAGGGTCTCAATATGATCAAAACAATTCTTTTTTTAGATTGTAGGTATCGGTCTTATCTAGTGTCGCATATAACTCATTTGAGAAATGGTTAAGCCGAGAAAAAGTTATAGCAGAAATAAGAGAGGTATGTATTCTAGGATTTTGATATATGTCAAGACAAAAATAGATTAAAAATAGTAAACAATAATAATTTAAAAAATATATATATATTTGAAATCTGCATAGATGACTCGATCTATGTCTATAGTTTTGTCAAC
>SNQJ01S0267578.1:11881-22537 GCA_010110895.2 Picea sitchensis | reverse complement strand
TGTTTCTCCTAATCTTTTTCAATATTTTCTTGGCTCTTTTTCTTACTCTAACAAGATCCTCTAAGTATAAGCCATATTTTTCACAGATGGATTTACTGTCAAGGAGCCTAGACATCTTTTGGATAGATTTGTTGACTTTCATGTCTATACAAAGGATGACAAGTGCATTGATAATAATAGAATATATTTCACCCCAAGTATGTAGGTCATATGGTTGTTTAAAAACGTCTTGGGCCTTCAAATATTCAATAAACTTGTTGGGGATAGTAGCAAGGTAGACTTGTTTCCACAAAAGATTCTTACTATCTTTCACTTCATAAATTTTTTGGGTCCATTCTCTGTGGAAGTCATCATATTGGGACATCTTTTTTCACTTCATGTTCATCAAAATCAGAGCATGTTTATCTACAATTTCCTACTCTGTTCCACACCAGTGTTCTAAAATTAGTGTGGTTAGTGCCCTAATCATGTTAATCTGAGGTAAACCATTTTCATGGTAAATTACATCTCCAATTTCATCTCTTACAACTTTTTTTTCCATTTTATCAACCAAGGCTAGAGATGACTCTATTTCCCGCCATTTTGATAGAGTTCCAGTAAAGCACTAAATGATAGATTTACATGATTCTATTTTTTATGTTCCTTTCATACACATTATTTTATAAGAAACATACATCATATCAATGATTTTCTGATTTTTCCTACAGACATTTCATCAATGTTCCACTCATAATACCATTCTTCTGCAAAGGATTGAAATTCTGGTATTTTTTCTTTCCCATACAAATCAGATGAAGGTGGTATGGACATGTGAGGTAACGGTTATCTAGTAGTTAATGCATGTGAAGGTTGTAATGATGAAACTAGAGAATGTTTAATGGATTCATATGGTTTACTCTCTTCTTCTCTAAGGAAGTGGAGCGGAAATTTATTTTTAGTATCAGTCTCAGTTGGGATGACAACAAGGGGAGTAATGGTTGAGACATGTTGAGGAAATAAATTAGATAGGGGAATATTTTTATCAAGCTTCCCTTTTGAAGGGATTCCCTTGTGCATTTTCTTTACTGTGGATTTAATTTTTTCAATCTTTTCATCCACATCTGATATTTGTTTTGCTACTAAGACAAAGGCCTGGCCTAGTCCTTCTTTTAATTCTTCATATCTTCTTTTAGTAGCATATTTTTCTTCTCTTAAAAAACCAACTGTAGTTCCTATGACATCCTTAATTTATGCAACTCTTTTGTTAAGAGTATTTACAGAGGAACTAATATTATTGGTTGAAACTTGTAGCTAGTCTGTGTGTCTTTTCCTAGCATAGTCATTGGTGACAATAGTATATGATGCCATGCCTCTGAGGGAAACATTTGTCCAGTTTAATTGTTTTGAGACAGTCTAGATTCTTTTATATGTGATGGTTATTTGTGACTCTTCCCTGGCTAACACAAGGGGGATTTCTTTAGACTATCTATCTTCTTCTGCTAAAAATATGCCTCTAAAAGGAGGAAAAGTGGATGTATATTCAATACCCTGGCCATCTAAGATTTTCCATTTATGTCTTGGATTTTTTGTTTCAGAGATGGATTTCTTGCTCTTTTATCCTTCCATCATTTGTACAGAATGTTGATATGTCTTTGTTTTCCACTCATAGAAAGATATCCAACTATCTTTTTGTTGCATGTACTCTTGCCATTGTTTAGCTAATATTTTATTTTCTTCATTTGATACAAAAGCATTAAATTCTATAGTCTGTGGATGGGCAAAGAGATCCCAATTTAACATGTTTTTTATCCAGTCACTATTTACTTTCCATTTGTAACATCCTCTCATCAAACTCGGAAATTTATGAATTTCATGAATAAAGGGTTTCTTTGTGCTTGGAGGAAGATGATAATTGAAGCGACAATCCAAAATAATTGAGTCATCTTGCTCAATATATCCTAGGCCATATCTTGGTGTACCAGGAGGATGACAATAACTGAATATTTCCATTAGTCTGGAATCATTTGTTTCTAGTTCAGGAATTGAGTGTATCATCAAGATGTGATCATCGTGAGGGAATCAAATATCAGTGCAATTTGGATGAGGACATGGATCTTTCTAAATCGTAACAAGTGGAACATTTGTCATGGGATTATGATTTTCATGCTCTCGACGATACTGGCTGCAAAATTCAAGCATATTAGATATAAACGCAGAGCATTGAGGACATTATATTTTTAGTAGATAGGGAGGAAGAGAAAATACAAGGTCATGTAAACAACGAACAAGATGTTTAACATAGGTGACAAGTTGAAAATTTATCCCACCTCTGGTTTCCCAATCATCTGCATTCCAAAGGGTGGAGTAGATCCTCATTGCTTGGCTCTTGGGATAATGATAATCAATATCCACTTTACCCAGCTCGATCTCCATTTTCTTAAACACTCGAATAGGAGTCCCATCTACAGAAAATATGTTGGACAAACATGTACTTATGCTAGTGAGAAACTATGAACAACAAACATGTAGTTATGTTAGTTTGAGAGATTGTATTGTATTATATTGAAAGACGGAAGGCACCAAGTGATTAGAATACATACATAATTTGGTTGGATGTCCAGAGCACAGAGTAAGTGTGGAAATCCACAGTTGGGTCGAACCACAAGTAAAATTGATGTTGACAATTACCAAGTCCTTGAGCAAAGACATTAGTGTGCATAATATAGGGATATCCAGAAAGGTTTCCCAGAAATTCAAAGTCTACTTTGTCATTTTTGGGAACTTGAGACGATAGCTGCAGAGAGGCGTAACAACAACATAATTTTTCCTTGTTTAATGGAAGACTCATTTTGTACTTTGTGTGCTTTGGCTACACCTTTAATGCAATATAAATCTACCAACTCTTGTTAAAACAAAATTATCTAAATTACACACACAAGCACATACATTTCTATTTTTATATGTATGAAACTAAATTTTAATTCTTTAATCTATAAAATAATGCCTTAAATATAACAAAATGATAATAAATTTACTACATATTATATATAAGTAAGTAATGTTTAAAAAAGGGAGATATTATGGTGAGAAGGATGGAAAAATGGATTGAAGCATTGGTGTCATAGTTATAATTGGATGGGCGGGAGTAGGCTTTTTGAAAACCTGTAGCTATTGGATGGAAAAAATGGCATTGGAGTCAATTTGGCGATGGTTCTTGGAGGAACTTGGAGCTTGTTATAATTTATTTTAGTGCCATTAATGGGGGTCTTCATTGACGAGTAGCCCAGGATGGAAAAAATGGCGTTGGAGTCAATTTGGCGATGGTTCTTGGAGGATCTTGGATCTTGTTTTAAGTTATTTTAGTGCCATTAATGGGGGTCTTAATTGGAAGGTAGGCCATGTTAACCTTGTTACTGTTATCACACAAACTTTGGAGGTATTAGTGGTGGACTAAACATGGAGGTCTCGCTAAAAAAATTCCAATGCTCTAAACCCTCTACAAATTTCTAGAGTTAACAGGGTGTTGGTGTGGCTATCACTTCTGCCAGGGTCTTCTTTAGATTTAAACCTTGGCATTAACTGCCTTTTCTAATCTTGGTGGTTACCTTGGCTTCTCCCCCTGAGGAGGCCCCGGTGGGAGCTAGGTGGCACACTCTCCATTGCTTTGAAGCTCCCATGATGGAAGTTGTCGTCGGCACACTTATGAGTGTGTCTCACAAGGAATCTTGGGATAAGGCTGGATTATTTAATCTACCTACAACATTAATAAACTATGCACATCAATCAACTCAGGATTTATTAACCTTGGACTCAATGCTTCTCCCAGTTACAAATTCACATTGTGGTAAGATTCTCCATTTGTGAATTTTGATGTTGGATTCTCTGGGAATACTCCCTTTGTGAGAGTGGATGCCACCCGAAGTTACAAGCACCTCGACTGTGTAACTAGGCCATAACTTGGTGGTGCTAACATTTCTTCTCCAAATCCTGCACCCCGGAGGTTAACTGGTAAGAAACCTTGTCTACCAAATCACACGCGACGCAAACGGTGTTGGGTGATGAACTTGGCTTGGATGAAGCGGTTTCTTTAGCGTTAAATGCTCTAGTTGGCTGATTCTCATACCACTCGAGGTGTTCCACTCCACTCTCTACCTAGGTGAAGATGCATTGGCTACGCATCCTAGGTTACGAGCTGTAGATTTTCTTCCTGTTGAGAGGTTGTTTTGGCTTCAAGTTCCACTCGTCAGATGACACTACCAAAATTCTTGATAAGATCTGGTCCTATGACGAGGGGAGCATGATGCTCAAATGGTGGAGGATTTCCTTTGATCCTATGCAGGATTATTTCCAGTACATGCACCTTTAGGTTCTCCTACCTGGGTTACCTCTGAATTTTTGGAATGTAAAAGCTCTGACGACTATCATAAATGCACTTGGTTGTTTCATCAAAGTTGATGACCAGTCTCTTCGTGCACTGGACAGAAAGATGGGCAGGATTTTTGTGGAGGTTGACATTCATTTGTGATTTTTGGAGACACTAAACATATAGTGGAGAGACCATTTATATTGTCAAAGGATGGACTACATGGGCCTACCTTTTCGGTGTACATTCTGCCACAAGACCGGACATCTGAGAAGTTCATGTCAGGGCTTCATGGAGGAGGAGGAGTCAGAAAACTCTCGGCTCAGGAAGGTGCCTAGATGTGACTTGCCTTGCATGGACTCCTTTGCATGAGACGTAAATTTCACTGTGACCTCAAACTCTCCAAAACAAGTAGTCTTCGGCAATATCACAGGTAAACTCAAAGCACTGTGTTCTTATTTTTTTCATTCTCTTACGTCTTGGGAAAAACTAGCCTTGGACTCTTCATCTCCACTAGTGGTCGAGCCATTGATAACTTACTTTGCTACTAAGCTAGCTACTAAGGTTGTCTCCCCTTCTTTGGATGATTTTCCACAGCTCCCTGTGAGGGACAAGGTTCCGCTCAGCCCAACCATGGTTAACACTCCTCTGGAGGATCCTATGATTTGTCCTTTAGCACCTGATAGTTCCTCTCCTAGGACTAGGGTAATTTTAAATGAGGATGATATGTCTTCCTAGGGAAATTGGGTGATGGTTGAGGTGGGGGGGNAGATTTGTTTATTGTATCAGGGTACAGGGAGTCCGAACCAGGAGAATGCTCTATGGGGGAGACTCTGAACTCCTTAGTCCCACTACTCCGTGAGGTGAACTCTACTATCTGACTACATACTTATCAGGGGAGAAATGTTATAACACTTTCGGGTTCTACTGAACTTGTTGGGAAGCCGGGGAATCGGATTGGGGGGGATGGGACTGGTTACGAATTGTCAAAAGGTCTGGGTTTCGAGACTTCTCCCATAAAGATGAGAAGTAATCGTAAAAAGGCCACATGCTCAGTTGTAGCACCTGACCCTCACACTTACTCTATTAAAAACTATGGGGTTCTTAGAGGCATGAAAGCCCTTGCTTAGGATAAACCATGATCCTGCTCACTTTAAATCTTATAGGGGTGGGGGGAACCCTAAAATTGGCCTCCATGCGCAGATTACTTAGGAAAATCAAACCCGATATTAGTTTTTTACAAGAAACGCTCGTTGATGAGGAAAGGGAATGTTTATTTATGTTAAAGTTCATCCCTGGATAGTTATCTTGTGTTTTTAGCTCCGTGGGAAACTCAGGTGGTCTCTTGATGACGTGGGACCCCAATAATTTTTTTTTGGAACCTTCACTTTGCAGTGGGAGCATCTTATTATTTGACATATCTTTAGAAAATAAAAAGGGTATTTGTTTACTCCATGTATATGGGCCTTGCAGTGAGAGAAAAACTTTTTGGGATCAGGTGGTTGCGAGTGGTTTGTTGGCTACTAAAAAATTGATTATTGCAGGAGACTTAAATTTCACTACAGGTGTTGATGAGGTCTGGGGATTGGTGACACAACTGGATAATCTTGTGGGATATTTTAAACTTCTACTCCGAGATTATCATTTGGTGGTTCGATATCGATTGATGTGGTACCAACGTGGAGAAATGGAAGATCTGAGATTGATAGTATTGTAAAGCGGTTGGATCGTATCTAGGTTTCAAAAAGTTTTTTATGTGAAGTGGGAAGGTACCGATAATGGGTTGATCTTCCATACGTCTTAGATCATGTGCCAGTAATAGCTCAATTTGATTTTCAACATTTTCTGGTGGCCTATCCTTTCAAATTAAATCCATCTTGGATGGCAGAGGAAGAATTCACTACTATAGTAAAATAGGATTGGTTGGATATTGGTTTCTTGGTGGAATCTAATTTCCAATAGAGATTTGTGTGGAAACTAAAAGTGCTAAAGTCCCGGATAAAAACCTGGACAAGACTTATTCAACACACAAAACTACACAGGTTGGAAACACTGGAGGAGAAAATTAGGGTGGCATACTCGGGTTTGTAGAGGGATGGGATGGGTCCTACATCTGACTGTCACTTGAAATCCTTGGAGGCAGAACAAAATCTAATCTTTCTACAAGAGGAGGAACACTGGAGACAGAAAAGTAGAGTAGTTTGGATGAAATGTCAAGATCAAAATAATAAATTTTTCCACAATTACTCCAACTAGAAGGAACTAGAAACACATGTGGGAGATATGTGATGAGAATGGACAAATCCATAGAGGGAAAGAGGCACTCAAAAAAGAAGCCATTAGACACTTTAAAAGGTTGTTTGAATTTGACTCCCTCACTTCCCCTGCGAAGCAAGTTAAAGGTTGTTCTCACATTTTGTCACGGTGGAAGAATCTTTACTCATTGATTTCCCTGTCACGAAACTGGAAATTTTGGAAATTTTGAAGCTATTTGAAAAAGATAAAATTCCAAGCCCGGACGGCTAGACTGTTGAATTCTTCATCCACTATTTTGACATTCTTGGAGATGATCTGTTGGAACTAGTGGAGGATTCAAGGATGAGAGGAAAGGTACAAAGCTCACTAAATTCAACTTTCATGTAATTGATTCCAAAGGAGAATAAACCATGGAATTTCGAGGATTACAGACCCATTGCACTCCATAATGTATTCTATAAGTTGACATCAAAGGTGATTGAAAATAGAATAAAACCTATTCTCTCAAGGGCATTGTCAAGCGAACAACTTAATTTCTTAAAAGCCAGGCAAATATTGGATGCCATTGGGACGACGCAAGAATGACTACATAGTATCAAAGCAAAGAAGAAAAAATCTCTTATTTTAAAGTTGGATTTAAAAAAAGCATACAACTGTGTTAATTTGGATTTCCTTTGCTTAATTCTTATACAAATTGGTTTTAGCATTTCTTCCATAAACTGGATTATGAGTTATGTAGTTAGGTCCTCATTTGTTGTCCTGATAAATGGTGAGACTTCCTCATTTTTTCATAGTGAATGTGGCTTAAGACAAGGATGTTCACTTTCTCCTATGTTGTTTATCCTTGTTATGGAAAGCATAAGCCTACTGTTGAAGAAAGGAAAAATAGAGGGAAGCTTGATTGGGGTCAAGTTCTCCAAGATTATAAAAATACTACATCTTATTTTTGTCGATGATGTTCTCATCATGACAAAGGCTTCACTAGAAGAGTGGTTGGTGATTAAATCACTACTCGAATTTTTCTGTTGTGCCTCGGGACTAAAAGTAAATTTAAATAAGTAAACTTTTCACCTCTCGGGGGTACAAGGAGAATCTCTAGAAACACTTAAGGAAGTTTTTACCTTCAAATTTGTGGAGTTGTCTGAAGGTTTTAGATATCTGGGGTATTTCATAAAAGCGGATAAAACATCCTTTGAAGACTAGAGATGGATTATTGTTAAGTTTGAAAACAGGATTAATCATTGGTGTAATCGTTGGTTATCACTTGGAGGATGTTGTATTCTTGCAAAGGTGGTATTAGAAACACAATCTATTTATTGGATGGCCCTTTCGGCGGTCCCTGTTTCTGTTCTCACAAAGATCCGACAATTGATATTTGATTTCCATTGTTCGGGTGGTGGAAATTATCATCATTTACATCTTTGCAACTGGGAGATGCTCGCAAAGCCGAAGCACTTAGGAGGTTGGGGTCTTAGGAATCTCTTCCTTTTCAATCGTGCATTGGCTACAAACTCATTATGGCGTGTTCCGATGAAAGATGGGATTTGGCACCAAGTGATCAAAGACAAATATCTTCCATATTTATCAGTGGCTACTTGGCTCAGATCGACTACAGTTATCCAACCTTCAGACTCACAGATTTGGAAAAATTTGATGAAATCGTTGTTGCTCCTTACACACTGGGTAAGTTCGAATACTGGCAATGGGATTTCAGTTTTAATTGACATGGACAAGATTCTGGGCATTGGCGATTTGTCATTACTCTCACTGGATCTCTTGGTGTCCTTAAAAAATAAAAATATTCATTATATTTACCAAGCTAGGGCTCAATCCTCCATGGGGTTTATAACGTAACAGTGGAAAAATAACTCTAAGTTGGGACTCTCGGGGTCCCTAGCTACTGAATGGAACTCTTTCTGCAAGGTGCTTATCGATTCAGGCATCCATCTACAGTCTAGAGATGATTTCTTAATTTGGACTGAAGGTGACCAATCGAGCTTTCTCACTGTTAAAAATGTTTATAATTCTATGGAAAAAAAATTATGGCCACAACAGACTGTAGGGTGGTGGAGGCACTTGTGGACTTGGGATCTAGCTTATAAGATCAAAAATTTTATTTGGCTTGCTATGGAGAACAAAATCTTAACTTGGGATATTCTGCAGAAAAGAGGTTGGGAAGGCCCGAGTATTTTCCACTATGTTGCAGGGACTCAATGATTGTTCTACACTTGTTTGTAAACTGCCCTTTCACTCACCACCTGTGGAAGTTTTTATATACAAGTTTTAGCCTTAGTTCACCATGGGGAGGCATCTCTTTAACAAATTTTTTAGATACCTAGCTGAAAAACAAAAAATTCTATATTAGTCTACCCTCACTGGCCTGTTGGTACATTTGGCTGGAAAGAAATAAGTGTTTGTTTGAATCTCGTATTCCCTCACTTCAGGGGGTTGGCATTAAAATTAGAGGGATGGTGGAAAATTCCAGTGCTCTGTGTCTTCAAAAAATGAAAAGTAACAGAATAAAAAAGACACCTGACATTACTTTGGCCTTCATTTGTTGGTTTGATAGTGCAGCTCAAGAAAATGGGCTATTGAGTGGGGTTGGGGGTGTTATTAAGATATCTTGAAATACTATTTACAGGTGGATGCTCAATTGTGGGATGGACACAAACACAAGGGTTGAACTCCTTTTTGTGTGGGCTTCCTTAACCTTGGCTTATCGATGGGTATTGAACAGTTACAATTTTGGGGGGACTCAAATATTGTGATAGAATGGTTGAATTTTAGGGGAAATTTGCAAGTATCTTCACTTGTGGGTGGGATGGACAAGATCCGGGATCTCATAAAATTTTACAACACCATTATATTTGATCACATCTATAGGGAAGAGAATGAGGAGCCATATGCCTTTTCAAAAAAAGATCTGCAGGTGCCAGAAGGGAGGATCTACTACAACAAATGGCAGGATGGCCACGAGGGCCCCCCACTATTTCTGCGCCTCTATTTGTGATTTGGTTATTACATGCATATTGAGAGTACTATGTCATTTGCTAGAACTGGATCCCACTTTATTTTGTTATTAAAAGTAACCACAGTCTTCACCTTTAGTTTTTCTGCCCTTTGTTGGGTTCGACTATATGTAATAAGCACTTGAGGGTCTATCATGTTAAGACCATGTGGTATGTGTTTTTTCTTTTGGATATGGATGTAATACCTCAACTTTGTTCATTTTGAGAACACCAAATTTTCCATGGAAAAAAAAATGTAAAGTTTAAAAATAAATATACATAAATTCTATTATTAAGAAAATACCTCTCTGTATATACTAGTAAATAATGTTTTGTTTAGAAATAAATATACATAAATTTTATTATTAAATTTGAAAATTTGTCAAACATATTTCTTTGTTTTGTGTGGGTCCCCTTTGAATTTCAATTTCAATACAAGAGTCATATGGCCATTTGATTGTAAAGGTTCAGGTGAATTCATTATTGTATAGATCCGTAAGGATGCAACGGTAGAGGTCGTTTGGAAATAAAACAATTTCTTTATTGCTTTGAGTGAGCAAAAGAGTGAAAGAGTGGAGGATAAGAGGGAGCAAATAGATTTAAAATTATGCTCTTGCACAATGTGTGTGTGTGTGTGTGTGTGTGTGTGTGTGTGTGTTTCCATGTATTAGATCGATGGTTTTTGAATTGGGCATTGCATCAAAATCCATCAAACATTTTCATTGATGTGAAATAAATAATGGTTAAAAACATGTGTTTGAATGCTATATACATGAAGGTTAAAAATAATAAGAAAAACAAAAGATCTTTTAGTAAGATAAGTTTAACATAATAGTTTATATGAATAATTTTAGTTTTTTAATATATTTTTTTATGAGTAATTTCAAAATTTATTAATTTGCATCTAAATGTAAATGTTCATAAATTTTCACATTGAGTAAAGATTTTTAATTATTAACTTATTCATTTTAACTATTAAAATTTATTAATTAAATTTTAATGTTTTAATTTATCCATTCAAATTTTAGTAAGAACGTTATGTAGAGAAAA
>SNQJ01S0267578.1:0-11871 GCA_010110895.2 Picea sitchensis | reverse complement strand
CCCACTATTATTCTTGTGAATATATCAAGTTGAAGTATTTCAAAATGAAGAACAAACAATCCATTGTTTGTTGGTTATGTGGTCAGTCAGGGAATCTAACAAATCATTGTCCCCAAGGAGAAGATTCCAAGAGGACTAGAGGCAAAGCCTATGAAATAAAGGCCAAGCAAGCTAGAGAAATATCTGAAAGTTCAAAAGCTGTTACACCCGTTCAATGTAACTGATATGGTTTTGATCGACATGAAACAAATTCATGTCTACATAATCCTTTTCATATTAAAAGAGAAGAGTTACATATAATGAGGGATGGATGTTGTTCCACTAGTTCTGAAACATCTGAATTTGAATATGATACTAATGACCTCTCAGAGTTAGAACAAGAAGATTTAATGATAACTAATAATTGCATATGTGAAGATCCAGAGGTATATAACCATAATCCAGAAAGCAATTCAAATGTTGAAGAATTATAAAAAGAATATGATTCAAAGGATCAAGAGCCTATTCAAAATTTAAAATTTTGCATGGCTCAAGGAAATTCTAATGGTGATTGTTGGTTATCTAATTATATGCTATCTAATTTTGTATTGAATGACCCAGTGTTCATGTATGTTCGGGGTTCCAACAAAGCCTCTAAAACTATCGTCCCTCCTAGTAAACCAGAAGGCAATGCAGTGCACAGGGTGCACTGCGCCGTCTCACCCGAGACAGTCTTAATGGGTGGCTACAATACTCATGTGTTTGCAGCCTAGGATTGAGTGAGGGATTTGAGAACTGTACGTTGAGATATCTATTATAACTTATTGATGCAATACACTGTCATTATGATTACGCAGGAAATATAACAACTCATTTATTTGGCATATCGATAACTACTAAAGACAATAAAGAAACACATGCATTCAATCACATAACACAAGCTTTACCGTGGTTCACCCCATACTGGTCTACATCCACAAAGATCTAACTCGCATCTCTTTTATTATAGTAGCTATTAACTACAACGCTGCGCGCTTTTCAGCTCTTCTTAGTTGGGTTGATATATATTATTAGGTAGACTAGATCGCACTAGGCTCCTCATCCTGCGATATAACCCTCAAGATGTACCCTCCTCAGTCCCATCTAGCTCAAAATCTTAAAAAATTAGGTCATACAACAAAATATTACATAGCATCCATTCCTCGTGTTTGTCTCTCTATATTAACCAACTAACAACTCCAACAACCACCCCCTTATGATACCTAGGTAACTATATTTATATGTTTTTGTCTCTTTAGCCATTACAATACATTACCAAAACTCCAACCCTAACGTTGTTAGGTATTCCATGCATGCTCGCGTGGTGTTCTTCCTTCCAACTGTCGCTTTCCTCGTGCATGCCTTCTTTCCCAAAATCTCCTTTCTTTCCGCTTTGGCCTGATTCCAACATGACCCCAACACTGACATGTGGTTCGTCCTGAGCCACCTAACCTTTGTGGGCTTCGTCGATCTCCCTGGTGATCGCCTGAAACTTTTCCTTGAGCTCCACTAATTGTGTTTGCGCTTCCATGGTCTTCTACTTGAGTGTGTCTACTATCTGGACTGCAATTTTGTCACTGATCAATCCTGCGCACTCTGCCTGGGTCTGTGCTATATGTGTCTTTGATTCCTTTGCTTGGGCAATGACTTTTGCTACTCCCTGTTGAAGCAGTTCCATTTGAGATTGACACTCATTTTTTTGTGCTTGTGCAGTGGTGATTTCTTCCTGCAGTTTCTTCATATCCTGCACCCCTTTGACGTGCTCCTTGATGGACATTGTCTTCTGCCTCTGCTTGAGGTCTTGGATAGTTGCCTTTATCCTTTATTTTTCCTTGTCCCAATACTGGAATTGTTGATACTCTTCTAGCTTTGTCCAAAGTTGTGTTGCCTGATTGAACAAGTCGGCTGTTGCACTGACCTGTTGCTCTATCTCTTGTAGTTGCTCTGTTGCCTCTTGCTTCCTTTGCTCCCTTACCTCTGATGGAGTGGTGGGTGTGAGATGCTCATGAATATTGTCAATCTCCTTTTGATATTGATTGATTTCCTATGCAATCTGATCAATCTTCTCTGCTGTTGTGAGTTCGTTCCTCTGCACGGTATTTGGAATCTTCTCATAAGTTCCGACCACTTTTTCATTCCAATCTGTTCACGCGCTCCCTCTCCTCTTGGGTCTCAAGCTTAGCTTGCTCATATATTAATTCCAGCGTGTCCTGCTTCTCCATTACCTACTATAATTCAGATAAGTCTATGTGCCAACGAGACTGTACCTCTTGGGTAACGCTAACCTATAATTTGTGTAGAGCTTTAGATGGTATCCACGACAATACTAGTTTGAGTTGAGCTAATTCCTTTAGGGGTGTCTTCCCCATGATCTCGTCCATGCGTAGCATGCTGGGTGTAATGTGGAAAGTTGTACTTGACTGCGGTATTGTGTGAACTATATCTCACTCCCTTGCTTCAGGTTCTTCTCCTATCTATAATGTTGACAGCCCTGCTCCTATGCTACTAGCCGCTGCCTATGCTTCCCCGACCGACTTGAGGAACTGTCGAATGTCTGCTAGCTCCTCTTGAATTATATCCCTATGGTGCACAACATTTTCAAAATATTTAGATGTACGATCCTGAACCATTTGGGTTATCATTTCTACATCATCCTCCATGATCACATATTCTGGAGGTGTTCTCTACGCCTTCATTTTCTTGTGCGCACCTCCCATCTGAGTAGTTGGCCTTTTAGTCAGGCTTGGTTCTTGTGGATTGGGACTTGGTGTAGTCCCCTGCATTGCATCATCCTATTTTTGTTGTTCTTGGGCTGACTGCATATTATTATTCTTTCCCTTTTGGGTCCATGTTTTAGTTGTCCTCTTGTTCATCTGCTTTGTTTTTGTCTAGCTTGTTCTTCATTTCTTGGGCACTGGGACTTCCTAAGGCTTTGTTTCTTCATGCCATGTTTCCTCTTCCGCTGTCTTTGTAGGTATGTCTTGGGTGAGGGCAGAATCTTCCAGTCATTCTCCCAATCCCTAATAACCATTTCGATGTTTCCCTTTGTGATGCAGTAGCACAATTGTATCCACTGCTTGTTGGGGTCCTTCCATGCCTGTATCCACATCGCATGTCGAGTGGCATTGAAGTTAGTGATGTAATGATAGTACACGACAACATGTGGTGTTATTATCTATAGGCTGGCGATGGAATCTTGTAGGTCGCAAAGGTATCCTTCGAATACAACTGTGTTCATCCTCCTGTGCTTAGCGTCTAACATGACGTCAAGTGATAAATATCTTGCTCCATGATTCGACTTGGGTCTGGTGGAGAAATATGGATAGTTTGGTTCCTTCCATCCCATAATGGCTATCAACATGAGAAGCCACGAGTAATGGAATTATGTTCCTAGATCCCGCGCATCCTTGTAGTCATCTAAGAACAAATTGAAAAGATAAGGTGCCCAACTAAATGTGTTGCCATCGATACATTGTATTGCAATTGTGATGACCCCAGCCAAGACTTCCTCCTTGTGGCATTTTCTTAGCATCTTGTAGGCCAAGATTTTTTCGGCCATTTATGTCACGACATCATTGATCCTTTTGATGACGATTCCTCATGTCCCCCTGTCAGTGCCACATTTATTTTTCATCTCTTCTGCAAGTGCTTTCTCCTTTGTCTTATCTTTGATAAATTGCACGGGATCCATGCCTTGGGATGGCAGCCCTGTAATGTGAACAATGAGCTCCACGTCTATGGATACAAGCTTGCCATATATCCCTGCCATGTGTGACTTCCATCAATTGTTTGACGCAACTATTTGCGTACTGTCCTCTGCCAAAGTGTGGTAGCTCTAGCAGACCTAAAATCCCCATTTTCTCGAATCCTGTTTCCCACTGGAGTGGTTGATAAATTGGTTCCCCAACTGCATTTCCGCCCACAATCTGTAAGTACACTTTATTTGCAAATTCTGAGAACCATGTCCGTTACATCATGGTCCGAGTATTTTAGGTTCTCGACATGACCTAACAAGTCTTATTTCACCCGTACCTCATCTAGTATACGCGAAAAAACAAGGGCTATGACGGGCTACTTGCATGGTGACCTAGGTACCTACTGCTTGTATTTATTCGTCAATGGTTGGCTCGAGGTTCCAACCTCCATTGGTTTCACTTTGACAAACCATTCTAGCGATCACGTGACATCTTCCACTGTTCCTTTCGGTGGGTGGTTTGACAAAGTTGTTTGAGATTTGTCTGGCTCGATTGCTGCTTCCTGATTTGTCGTTGTCCCATTGACTCTCAGAGCTGCTTCAGGGTTCTCTATTTGTGCCTCCTTCAGAGTTCCTATGCCCTAGTTCAGTTTCTCATGTTCTTCTACTGACATATCCACATTCATGACCTTAAGTGTTGGCTGTTGGGTTTCTTCCACCACGGGTATGGGGTTCATCGGTGTTGTATCTGGTGATGGGATTTCGTCTATATTGACTATCTCTGGTGGTTGTTGTTCACCTTCCTCTGATTGTACTTGTGCCCTGGTTCTAACTATGGAGTGTTTGGCAGTCTGGCTTGTTTCTGCTTGCTTGGGTGGTGCCATGGTGGTGAATGTCGAGCATTTGCTGAGTTCAATGGTCTCTGAAACCTCTGTGAGTTACGCTGCATGATTCGTATGCTTTATCTCTCTCTGTCTTTTCTAGTCTCACAATAAAATGTTTTCTCCCGCATCCGTGTTTTGTATGGGCATCACATGAATCTTGTCGAAGACACTGCCTTTAGTATGGATTCAATGAAACTCTGGTTCCTTCATACTTTCCATTACTCTCCTTTGCCGTCTCCATTTGGTGCAATTAATGCGACATCCCCTTGGTCCTTTCTGACATTAAATTGAGCATAACTTCATCATTTCGTATTGTTTTTGTCGTCTTTTCTTTTCCTGCTTGTTCCCCTTGTGACCTGGTCATTGGCCTTGTGCTCGCTGATTTTTAATTCCTAAGTGTGCGCGCTCCTTCTTCTTTTAGCGCACTATGCCTCTATTGGTACTGTTTAATATCCTATGTTTTTTTTCTTTTTCTTTTACTACGCGTTAAATTTCAAGTTGTGGGTGGTCGACTGTCCTTGTATGGCTTCAATCGTCTCCCGTTGATCATCCCTCAGAGTTATGCACCTGCTAAGTCTTTAAAATATACAACTCCTCCATCTGTGACAGATTTTACTTCGTACGGTCCTAACTAGTGCATTCTGAGCTTTCCTAGGTGCTGGAAGGATTTGTTGTCATACATCAACACTAAATATCCTTCCTTGAAAGTTTTCTTCTTGATGTGTCTATCATGCCAAGATTTGTCCCTTGATTTCTGAACTTGTTGGTGGAACCCTGCTAGGATCCGATGTTCCTCCATGGTCATCAATTGATTTAGTCTCTCCTGTACTGCGCCTCGTTCCGTCATGTGTGTAATTGCTTCTACAGGAAAGCTAGGTACCAGAAATTCTAATGACACCACTGCTTCTTGGCCATATACCAGTTTAAATGGTGTGTTCCCTATCAACTTTTTGCACGTGGTCCTGTAGGCCCACAATATTGCTGGTATTTTGAGGTCCCAATCGTCCCTGTTGACATTAGAGATCTTTGTCAGTGCATTCTCAAGGATTTTGTTAAATGCCTCTATTGTTCCATTTGCCTATGGGTGGTATGGTGTGCTCTTTTGATGATGGACTTCAAAATCTTCAGTCATAGCGTTGATAGTGATATTAATGAAGTGCGTGCCTTGGTCGCTCATCAAAACTCTTGGGCACCCAAATCGAGTGATTACTTGTTCAAATAGAAAGTGTGTTGTTGTTTCTACGCCGCAATCCTTCGTTGGTGCTGCTTCTGTCCATCTTGTCAAATTTTATGTTGAGGTAATAATGTACCTTGCTCCTGTTCTTTTTGCTGGTGGGTTGATTGGTCCCATAAAGTCTATTTCCCATTTATCGAATGCCTGTAATTTTACCTGTGGTCGTAATGTCATCTCGACCCTTCTGTTGGGTTTACCAACCCTTTGACAGACATCGCATCTCTGGCAGTACTCCTTCGAGTCAATGTGAATGGTATTCTATTAAAAATCTTGGTATTTCGTGTTCTAACACATATCTATGCAAGATACTATCTACGCCCATTTTGTATAAGTGTCCTATGATCAGTTGATAGTCTGTAGCCTAAACTACCAGGTTTTTCTTTTGCATGGTGTTATACTCCTGTGGCGCAGTACCTGTGCTCAAGTACTGAATGATATCTGCAAAGTACCCCAACAACCATGAATGATATGAGAAAAGAAATATTTTTTTTAAAAAGAGAAGTTGCATATTTAAAGAAAAAGGTTGGACAATTAGAAACACAGAATTCAGAAGAAAATGCCTACAAAGTAGATTTATGGACAAGACAATAAATAAAAGAGTTAAAGTCCCAAGTGCAGATGCTAAATTCTGGACCTCCTCCTCTTGAATACGTGCCAACAAAATAACATCCAAACATTAATTTGTTTGAAACTACATATATTGAAGGAATAAATACCACGAGAATTATGGCAATCCAACATCAGAAGTATCATGTGCTTATAAAGATAAAAATCCAAGACCAATGATTTAAGCTTAAATCTCTCATTGATTCTAGATATAATATTAATATTCTACATACATATATTATTCTTTCAATCTATTGGAATAAGACAGACCACTCTGTAATTGGCCTAGGCAATAAATCCATACAAATGAATTATGAAATTCCTAAGGCAACTCTGTGCTTTAGAGATTATTGCCTAGGTCTGAAATTTTTGTTTTCAGAAATTCCTATTGCCTGTATATTAGGAAATCCATTCCTAGCAGTAGTTGAACCTCATGTTTAAGAAAGAACTTCTGAGGGGAAGCGCAAGTATTTTATCACAATCCCTAGTATACAAAAATCTGGAAAAGTTGTTAAGAAAATGAAAGTAATCATGCCTTTTGTATCTACTCCTTACCTATTTATCATGGTCCAGATGGCCCAAGATTTTAAACAAAAAGAAAGGAAAATTGAAGAATTCAAAGAGCTAAAAGATAGTATGATAATTGAAGATAAACTTAAGAACCCAAAGACACAAGAAGTTATTCATGAGCTTCAATGCCAGTTTGAGCAAACAATGTTCTCTGAAAATCATATAGCTTTTTGGGATAAAACTCAACATGTTGTTGAACTTCCCTATAAAGATATATATGATGGAAAACCATGCAAACAAATAGCTATCCAAATGAATAAAGAATATCATAAGCTCCGTGAAGAAAAAGTTCAAGGGTTACTGAAAAAGGGATTGATTAGGCATTTGACTAGCCCATGGAATTGTTATGGGTTCTATGTTAACAAACATTCATAGCAGATCATAGTTGTTCCTATATCAGTAATCAACTATAAGACTCTAAACAAAGTAATTGTTGATGATACTTATCCTATTCCTCATAAGTCCAGTCTTGTCAATAGGATTGTAGGAGCACAAATATTTTAAAATTTTGATCTTAAATCATGATTTTGGCAAGTAGCAGTAAAATAATAAGACAAATTTAAAACTTATTTCAGTGTCCCTGCAAGACATTATGAATGGAATGTGATGCCATTCGGTTTAAATAATGCCCCAACCAAGTTTAATAGAGTAATGGATAATGCTCTTAAACAATATTTTGACTGGATGATTGTATATATTGATGACATCCTAGTCTTTTCTAATTCCATTGAACAACATTTTAAGCATTTAAGAATATTTCTGCAAGTCTTCAAAAGGGATGGATAGGTTGTTTCAAAAAGGAAAATGGAATTATTCAAGACCAGTATCAAATTCCTTGGTCATACTGTTGCTAATGGTCAACTGGCATTACAACAACATGGACTTGAGTTTGCTGATAAATTTCCAAATAAAATTACAGACAAAAGTCAACTACACATATTTCTGGGAAGTTTAAATTATGTCAGTCATTTCTACAAAGATTGTGCCAAAGACAAAAATATTTTGAATGACAGGCTAAGGAAAGATCCATAACCTTGGACATCGGAACATACAAACGAAGTACAAAATATCAAGAAAAGGTGAAGAATCTTCCTATTTTATATGTAGCTGATGATAATTTTCCTAAGATAGTTGAGACTGATGCAAGCAATCTGGGATGGGGAGAAGTATTGAAACAAGTCAAAAAATATGGAAAAGGTCTAAAGAAGAAATTATCTAGTTTGCGTCATGAATGTGGGAGAATGCAGAAAAAAATTATTCTACTTTAGATAAAAAGATCAAAGCATCATTAAATGTTTTCAACAAGTTTGATATATTTCTGATCAACAAGAAATTTCTGTTAAGGACTGATGTTGTAGCAATGAACAAAGTCTTAAACAAATAAGTAAAAAAAAAAAGCGATGCTAAATTTGCAAGATGACAAGATTTGTTCTCCAATTTTGACTTTGATATTGAACATGTCAAAGGAGATGAGAATATTATTCCCAACTTCTTGTGTCATGAACATTTGCAAGTGAGCATGATTACACGCGAGCGTGATCAAGAGAGAGAGATAATAAGAAATCCAGTACAATGCATGATCATTGTCACAGAATGGAAACAAGATCAAGAAATTGTCAGAGAAATACCAGATAATATGGATTGGAATTCTTACCAAAGAAGTTGGAGACCCACTTGGAAACTCATAAGTACTCAAGTATTAGATACTAATCTCCAACCCTCATCTAGATTAATACATCTAGTCCCTCAAGTACGAAGGTATCCTACTTCCACTATAAAAATACCCAATACAATCTATGAAAGATCATTAGAAAAATCCATAAATGCTTGTCATGCCTTGACCGACACTTTTCATGATATCCAATTCATAGGACAAGAATATAGTACTTTGAAAGGAATTGAATATCATTATTGTAGCCTAAACCGTCCTCGAGCTTATTCCCAATGGCCTGACAAAAATCCAGTTTTAAAATTCCTAGACACTGATTATGATTATCATTAGTACAAATAGTTCTGGTGGGAATTTTTAAGAAAAGTGTTACACGTCAAAATTCCTCACTTCGATATTGTCCCATCATCATTATCGTAAGTGTTGCAAGTGTCACACTTTTGTCGCATGTGTTGCAAACATTTTATTTCCGTCCCGCATATGTGACATTGCGGACGACACCATAGGAAAACTTGGTACACCCTCTAAGACTAGTTAGAATAGGAAAACACATCATTTGGCAAAGCTTACAAATATTTTTCCTTGAAGAATGATCATCTTAAATGAATTTTTGGAGATCAATGCTCCCTTGATCACATGCAGGAATCACTGGAGCTCCTTTCCCACTCAGCAGGGAGCGCTATAGCGATTTGTTGCCAACTTTAAGAGAGTATTGATCTGTTGAGAGAATCTTGGGGAGAAATCCCCCTTATCTCTAAGGACAACTAGAAAACATCTGAGTTGTTTTGGATCAAATCCAAGTTATAGGATGGATCTAAGGGAAATACCACGACTGATGGAGTCATATCCTCAACTTATTCCAAAGATAGCTAAGGTGTTTGAGTCTCTCAAAGCCTATACAAGGAGGCACTCTCATTGTGAAAAGAAAGGGAATATCTTCTGATCGTGGATATTTCGAGCAAGGGGTTGATCAAGGAGGACTTGGTGAGGCTGTTGCATCTGAATCTATGGATTGTAAGTATCTTGTTATGTTCTCATTAATATATGCTTGGCTTGTTTCCTTCAAGTTTGTGTACGATTGCATAGGTTTGTCTCTTCTAGATAAATCTAGTTTAAACTAATCTTGGTAGAATAGGAAGCATGCATTGTCTTTGTTGTCTATCGAATTGCATAACTCATTAAAAGGCTTGAAGATCAAGTTCATCCTGGAACGAGCAAGGACAAACTTCAGAAAAAGGTACATCATGATTTCTTCCTTTTTTTTCCTTTGAATAATTTAGCTACATTTAAATGAATGCGAATGTTCAATGTTAGCATTTTTTTGTCTTGGTCATAGGGGTCTAGTATCCAATAGGACATTCACTTGGAGATATTATTCTCTATCTTCAGACCCAATGTTTCTATCCCGATATCTCCCGTGAAGAACGTCATTGTATTCGCCACCATTCTAGACACTACCTTATCATCGGTGACACTTTGTATCATCGTGGTATTGATACTATCCTACGACATTGTTTAACCCACGATGAGGCTGAACGCATTTTGAATGACTGTCACCTTGGAGCTTGTGGTGGTCACTTTTCTAGGATGGCTACAACTTAGAAACTCTTACGTGCCGGTTATTTTTGGCCCTCGATATTCAAATATTGTATTGAGGTTATCAAACAATGCCCACCCTGCCAAGTTTTTTACAAAAAGGCACACACCCACCCTGCTCCACTGCATCCTATTTTCTCCATCGACCCCTTTTCCAAATGGGGCATTGATTTTATGCATTGTAATCCTACCTCAGTTGGGGGCACGGTTATATAATTGTTGTTGTTGATTATTTCATTAAATGGGCTGAGGCTATGCCTACATTTATTAATGATGGTCATACTACAACTCTCTTCATTTTTAACCACATCATCACTCGCTTTGGTGTTCCACAAGCCATTATCACTGATAACGGTTCACATTTTCAAAACTAGATGATGAGTGAGTTACATGTCAAGTTGTGTTTTCACCATGAAAACTCATCCCCCCTACTATCCTCAATCAAAAAAACAAGTTGAAGCTACCAACAAAGTCCTTAAAACCATGATTCAACGCATGGTGGGGGAAAACAAAACTTCTTGGCATTTGCAACTTTTCTCTGCCCTATGGGATTACCACACCTCGATGAAAACTATAACTGGATTCACTCCTTTGCAGTTGGTATATGGCGTCAAAGCAGTGTTACCAATTGAGTGTGAGATCCCTTCATTGAAACTCACCGTAGAAATCCTGCCTCACACCTCTACTGAAGAGTAACAATTACTATATTTAACTAAGTTGGAAGAAATACGCCACAATGCTACTCTCCTTTACGAGACGTATCAAAAATGAATGAAGAGTCAATATGACAAATCCATTCAACCTCCTACTTTCACAGAAGGAGACCTAGTCCTCGATTATGACCAGGCTCACGATAAGTTATGGAAAAGAAAGTTAGAACCTTTGTGGCATGGACCCTATATCATAAAACGTGTATTACATAGAGGTGGCTATGATCTAGTTGACTACGATGGAATATCTCTCGGTGAACCTTAGAATGGGCTTTACCTCAAGAAGTATTATGCATAGAACATCTGGCATGTGTTCTTTGTACACTATTATACTATATTTTTGATTTGGTGTGTCTTTTCTCTTGCGTGTACAAGTTTTGTTTTAGCCGCTTATACTTTGTCTTGTGATTGTGTGTGCAGATGACATCTCCCTTTCCCATCTTTGTCAGGTTTGTGGATGGAGCTAGTCGGCACACCTAGAACATTTCTTCTATAGCTTGGGTCATTTACCACTCTAATGAGTTGGTGATTTCAGGAGGCATTTGCCTAGGATCGACAACCAATAACGTAGGAGAATATCACATTGTCATTGGACTTTTAACTGAGGCCTCCTTTCTAGGTATATCTCATATAATCATCAACCTAGACTCTCAACTCATGGTTTGTCATCTTAATCAAGTTTACGTCGTTCACAACCCTATCCTATTGCGTCTCCACCTAAGAGTTCATCGTCTTGAGAGAATGTTTGAATTTACACAATACAAGCACATACAAAGAGAACTCAACACAATGTCGGATTCGATAGCAAATTATATTTTGGATCGGTATCTTGCGCATAGATAAAATGTTTAAAAGACTATGCATCACATATACATTAAAAACATCACACA
>SNQJ01S0267576.1:0-11871 GCA_010110895.2 Picea sitchensis | reverse complement strand
AGCTAATTGTTTTAGCACCAACTGAAGTAAGGAGCACCAACCCCTCAGAGAGAACCAACTCTCATCCAAGACCCAACTCGGTGCAAGACCCAGCTTGATGCAATACCCAACTTGTTGATAGAACCCAGTCTATCCAACTAGAGTTTATTCAAATCTAGTAGTAGTGATCTATTATAGAATCAACTCTATCTTATGATTAGAGGTATATCATAAAACACTCATAACCGCATTTCATCTTCTCTCTGTAATTCACTTTTTCTTTCCTCTGATATCTTCTTGGAATCTGCTTCATCTTTTTATCTTCTATTCTCAAGTCCAAAGTCACTTTCTTCTTCCACTCTTTCATGTTTATATATTTTCTTCAAAACAATGTGAGTGTGAAACACCATGTCCCTTCATTTCGACCGTCGCACCGCTTCAATTAATTAATCTTAATTATTGTTTATTTATTTTACCGTGAAGGTTTTTCATAAATTGATCACAGTCATGGATCAATTTAATCATTTATATTAGATCCTGAATATTTGTTATTTTCACAGAGACCAAATTTTGTGGAGGCGCTTCCTTCAAACCATCACATATGACCGTGCATTCCAAAACCACTAGTTTTACCAACTATAGAGACATATTATAATTTCCTTTTAAAACTTTTATAGCATATGACAAACGATGGTGACCTCACGTTATGCAAGACGAGCGCTTGAGAATTTATCGATTTCAATGGTTACGATTTGATCTTCTGATGAGATGGACGGCTGGCGAAATTTTGGCACTTTTCCCTTCAGGTCTTAGTGACTTCCAACATTTCAAATCTCCCGAATACGATATCGACGAACAGATTGGATGGTTCACATTCAACGGTCATGATTTGATCTTCTGATGATATGGACGGCTATCCTAATTTCATCTCTTTGTCTCTTTGCGACTTCGGCCCTTCGACACTTCGGCCCCTCACAACTTCGGCCTTCGTGACTTCGGCCCTTCGACACTTCGGCCCTTCACAACTTCAGCTTTCAGGACTTCAAAACTCATGTCTTTTTTTGGTGGTTAAAATCACAAAGTAAAGCTCCTGGAGTGATGTCACTTGATGACGTGGAACGAGCCAAGTGTCTGTCATGTGTCACTCAGATTTGTGATTTGCACTTACCTGAAATGCCGAATCAAATTGACACTTGTCATTGTCAAATTGTGCCACGTGTCCTGATGACGTGGTCTGCCACATGTCCCTGCTGACGAGGTTCATTGACATGGATCTCCCACACATCTTTGTTGATGTGGTCTACTGACCAACGGTCCCAATCCAACGATCCTCATTTTTCCTCCAAATCCAACGATCCTTATTCACTTTGGATTTCCGGGCTCCGGGTATTTCAAATTGCAAACTAACAGAGCGTAAGTTCCTCACATATTTGGATCCGTAGTGATGGATGTTCGTTCGATAAAGATCTAGGATCGACGACTCAATCCATATGCGATGCAGCTCTTGTAGATTATCCTATCCTTCCACTCGAAATTGATCCAACGGCTGACAGAACTTCGCATTCTGGGGATTTAAATTATCAAACTTTCTAGAGTGTAACCTCCTCGCGTCTTTAGACCCGAAGTGAAATATGTTCGTTCAATCAGGATCTTAGATCGACGGCTCGATCTATCTATAATGCTTCTCTTCTGGCTTATCCTGTCCTTCCACTTAGAATGATCCAATGACTTGACGAGAACTCGATTTTGATCTTACGGTTGACGGTTATTCGGATATTCGAACTCACATCCTCTTTACCTCGTTTATCCTATCCTTCCACTCAAAAGTGATACAATGGTTGTGAAGATTCTTGAAGCATATCCATGATCAAGAATGATTGCGCAACCACAATCTGTGAGTGTTTTAACTCGTCACCCAACTCTGCAATGGGAAGATGTGCACTATTGGAGAGTTCAACCACAATCATTGATCTTTGAGGTTATGAGATCAGACGGTCCTGACTGATTGCGGGATTGGAAAAAGCGCGATGTTTAATTCTCCTTTCAATCCCCGCAATTCATCCTTGTCATAGATTTGGTGATTACGCATCCGACGGTCACGATTTAATATGACTTAAATTGATCGTTTGTTGGATCAATCCTAGTCATAGATCTTTGGAGCTATGAGATCTTACGATCTAGTCCAATTGTGGGATTGGAACTAGCGAGTCTTTTAATTCTCCTTCCGATCTATGCAATTTATCCTTGTCATTGATATGGCTTGCAGATCCGATGGTGATGATCCTCCAATGATCCTCAAGCTCATGGTCACTCACATGACCGATGTGTGTTATATTAGACGATCAACACGACCAACCTCTTGATCGGACGGTTGCTGAGGCTTCTCACTCTGATCCGACGACTGTCGAGCTTACACTTTTCCTTCCGAGTTTTGATCTCTACGTTTGCTAACCCTCCTGATCTTTTTTCATAGGAACATTGTTGATCCTATCATGATTAACAATAATCAAAAATTTATTCTGCTACCTTATATACTGTGCAGTACGCTCTTCCTTCCAAGCTTTGATATTCATACTATTCACTTCTCCTATTCTCTCCTCCTCCTTAGCTTGCGCTATCGATCTCTTCTCATTGTTTGACATGTTCTGCTAACCGATATACTTGTTGACATCAATGACAATCTCATCTGTGGTAATTCATCATTAACAATAGATCATCACATCGACTGTTGACATCAATGACAATATATCCAACAGAGTAAACATAGATATACATTGAAACCATAACACACATAATATTGCAAAGAGAAAGAACTTCATATTTCATTCATTAGCTTCAAATGCACTCAGATACAACAATCATAACAGAGATATGTGCCATGTGCTATAGACTGATACAACATGTATAACATAGATAGGTGCCATGCGCTCTAGTCTCTTTTCTTCATTTATACACAATTATGTCTTTGTTACATACTCATACAAAACTTAGAAAAAACTAGACATGGAAATCTCTCTGGCTATTTCAGTCAACTCTCTGGTACCATCCTCTCTTCTCTCCTCCTCTACTCCACTCTCTTGAGTGAAAACAAGTCACACACACTTTACGTGTCTGCATGTAGCCCCCAAATATTCTTGGAGTGTGGAAATCCTAAATAACTTTCTAGCTCATCCATACCTTTTCCCATGCTCATTCGAGTCATTATAATACTCAAATACGAAATATTCCCGAAGATACGCTTAGATTTGGTCCACATGCGGTCTCTTCTTGATTCCTTGCGTGAAGTGAAAAACTGGGTTGGTGTGCAGAATATTCCTTTGGCTGGAATTGATGTTGATCCTTCTTGGTGCCGCACAATATATCTTCATGGGTGTGCACATAATATTGATTTTTGACTCACATGTGAAACTTCAACAAAACCTTGGGTGCCAATAGGCCCCCAACACTATTAGTTGGCTTGTCCTTGAGCCAACAATGCTACTTATGGCTTAACAGAGCTAGTTGTTGACACTGTTGTTAGGAGTTTATAGATGAACTACTGAAATTGATCGTCAACAACGTTAAAAGTGTCTTGGAGTCTTTACGTGAACTGGAAAACCTTGTTTGCATAAGTCATTGTAACCTCTGGAGACCGAAGGTTGATCTGCTCCATTTGTGCTAACATTGGGGTTGTTGTTGAGTGGGTCGCGACTAGCTAATTTTAATATGTCTAGGCCTTGTTATCCCCATATAGTGCGATGCTAGAGATATATTGTTGTTTTGAACGAGTTGTAGTAATTTCTCAAAGCTTGTTGGCAATTGCTTTCATAATTGCTTGGCTCTCAACCGAAGGTAAGGATGGAGGTTCCTTTTGTTTTTGCACAACGTATGCTTTTGTCGTCTGGATTTTCTCATTGATGGCACGGAATTTTGGTGGATTTTGGAGGTGAGTCCAGAACGTGAAACTATACTCTACGAGTTCAGTGAAGTCGTGTATGTGTTCTTGGCCTTGTTTCAAGTATTCCTTAGCCATTGTTATATTTTGCAACTCCTAGTTGTCTGGGGTAGGTCACTTTAGCTTCTCGCGAAGCTCAATATTTTGAGTCTCTAGAAATTGGACACACTCCCTGACTGTGCAAAGTTTGTGAGGTGAAAGTGTATCTGGCTTATCATCCCCTAGCTTGGGTAACTGTGAATACACTTTATCCACAACGCTAATGACTTCTTTGTGGGTTGTTAGTGTCACTTTGTGTTTGGATTTACTTTCAGTGTGCGCGGTAACTTCCGCAGCATGAAGTGCTTTGAGCTCCTGCTGTGGGGCCTCTACCTATTCACACACCTGCACTTCTTGTTGATGCTTAACCTGGGTGTATGTGTGCACGATGACTTATAAATAATGTTGTTGTTGCAGTTGTTCATGTGACTGGTTGAGGGATCGGTGTCTATCTTCGAGCTCTGTCATAATTGTGGTCATAAAATTATGTAGGTATTGTGTAGGCACTCGTGTCGGTTCGAGTTCGACACTAGACGATTCAAAAGAATTAACGACCAATGGATTGACCCTTAGGAATCTTCTCTGGCTACTATCAGTGGTGTCAGCTATTTGTTGTTCCTGGGGGGTGAATCAGGTGGCAAAGCAATGGCCATTTGTTAACATAGATTTTCAAATTTTCATGTGACTTCTTTCTGGATTAGTTGTTGTATTATCAACTGTCCCCTGATCTCCTTGACTAGGATCAAGATGGTTGTGACAATATTTCCTAATTGTTTTACTGGGGTACTGGTATTCGACCTTTTACTTTTGGTTGTCCTTCGTCGCTTGCTAATCACTTGACCAGGCACCACGATGTGTTGCATGGATGATGCAAGGATTTCCTCCCTAATGCGAGTAGAATCGATCTCTGGTGATGGTGTGTGTTCTTTGTTTGAGCTATAATCTAATTCGATTAGTGTTGGCCCTTATGGGGTTGAGGGTTGTTGCCATTTGGGGGCCCTGTCTTGGTTAGCCTCCGACTCTATCTCAGTGCATGAATGCTCACCCATGGGTTGCTTGGATTTTCCCTTGGAGGTGATTTCCTATTGCTGCTTGGACCCTAATGCATTTTTTGTTTGTAGGGCTACGACTACAACTCTTTTTTTTCCTGGTTCCCTTTTTTCCTTCTTTCGGTCTATTCTTGCTCATCGTTGATAACAGGTTTAATTTCATCGTCCCATTCTTCGACACCCTACCAGATTTCTTCTATAACTATCATAATTTGTTATTTCAATAGATCTTTGTTAGTTTATTTAGTTGTTGGGAAAGTCATTTCTAGGCGTTACTTTAAGGAGATTGGGTTTGGTGCCATTGGTCTCCCTTTGCATTGGATTTAGAATGGATCTTTGGGGCTACTCTGAGTCTACCTCTTTTAAGAGATGGGGAAGGTTTAGACAATGTTTCTTATGTGTATTGTAGCTATGGGGTCTTTTTCTTGTTCCATTACACTAGTATCAAGGAGGTTGGGTCTCTGCCCTCTTGATTTTAGATAGATTTCTTCTGTGGGTTGATTGGAATTATCAATTTCTAGTTGTGAATGATTATGATGGCCAATTCTGGTTTTTTTTTAGTTGATATTGGATTGGAATTTAGGGCCAGGGTTTCCATTTGGGTGTATTATCCTTGCTTCCTTCCGAATTTAGTTGTGTATACTTTGGTTGGACACTTCTCGAGTCTTTGGGTTATGAATTACCTCAGAAATTGTGGGAATAGTCACACAGATATACAAGAAATACATAGAGTATTGTGTATGCATGAAGACTTCATTAATGGCAATAGGACATTCATATTATATGTAACAACTAAGGTCCATGAAAATGAGCATCGATTTTATTTTCAATATGCAGTGATTATGGAAACCCTCCTATAGTAAAAAAGGAAAATTCAAGTCTTAGAAGCATAATGTTCAATGTTAAGGAAAATAGCCTGCAATCTCAATAAGGGTTCTCAATATGTTGCTTCCAAATTTAGAATGTCAATGAGCTTTGTCCCTGGAAAACCTAAAGAAGATTAAATGATCCATCAAACGCTAGAAGACATGGGCTTGAAAAAACAGTAACCATAGCCTACTCATGCTGGTCAAGATGAGGTGCACAACAAGCATGTCTTTTATTAGTATCAATTTATCTTACATTATGAAAAACAATTATGGTTTTATGTGCCTTTTTTTGAGTTTAAACTAGTCAAAACTTTTTGAAATCCTCTACGAAGGATGATATTGATTTTTTTTTTTTCAAACTCATATTACTTGATAGTTGTATTGATTTTTGTTTTAAGAGACAAAGTCATTTTTGTATTATTATGCTAAACAATTTGGCTACAACCTATTTATTATACAAAATATTAATCATTTCTATAAATAATAATAACATCGAAGCCATATGTTTAATTAATGTACGAGGTTTTTTCATTATAGGACAATGAATTCCTTTTGTATGGTGATTTATCTACTTAATTTATGAAAATGTACATACTTTAGTTCTTTAAACTTAAACCTATAACTTACAAGAAAAAGTACATAATCTGGATATATACTATTATGCTTCAAACTCACACTATTTAATAGTTGTGTTGATTCTTGTTTTAAAAGACATCATCATTATTTTTATATTACTATGTTTTCTAATACAAAATATTAATCATTTCTATAAATAATAATAATAATAATAATCATTTATTATATTAATATATAAGATTTTTTTATTATAAAATAAAAAATATATATTTTTAATTATTTATTTATTTAATTTATAAATATTTATTTATTTTTTAAATTTGAATATGATTTGAAATTAAAATTTGTAAAAAAAAAAACATATATTACTAAAATTTGAATATTTGAATTTATAATTTGTAAGAGAAAAAAACATAGTATCAAACTTTTGTCAACTAATAAAAACTAGAACTTAATTATTATTTAAAAAAAAATATGATTTTCCCACACTAAAGCAATAGAAAGCCTACAAGATCGATGGTGGGGTCTTACCTCTCTTTCTTACTGATGTATCCGGGCCCGAGGATGCAATAGAAAGCATAGGCATATCACTACCATAATTCTTAAGGATGAAATGGATGGCAAGACTATAATCACACATGGTGTCACATTTATGGCATGGATGCCCTTTGAGTATTTAAAATTGTCCTACTTTGCCCCCATGATTACAATAATGATATTTATAAAAGAGATTACAATGCAATGGAATGCAATCATGAATAACTGGAGTGGGGATACCCAAACACTCATGCAAAGATCTCATACACACCCATTAAGTTAATGTCTAATTATTTATCTTACACTATACTTTAACATGATATAGACTTTAAATTCGCATTTAATCGAATCATGGGATAATATAATTAATGTTTATGATTTGAATGTACAACGGATGTGAAACAGACATATCTATTTATATATTTAAAAAATTATATAAAAAAATAATTTATTATTTTTTAATAATATTTAAAATAAAATAATTTATTATTTTTTAATGATATTTAAAATAAAATAATTTATTATTATTATTTTAATGATATTTAATATTTTAGCATACAAGTTTATTAAGTATAATTTTTTTATGTTAGAATATTGAAATATTTTCAATGTTTTGAGTAACCATTTCACTTATTACACTTATTAGTAGTTTTAATAAAGTTATTTAAAACTATTATATTTTGATGATGAGTTGGAATATCTATTCAAAATGTTCTAATATTTTAATATAGTTTTATTTGAGAAAAATATTATTTTTATTATTATATTTAATATGTTCATTTTATTTTTTAATTAAATTTATAAAGTTAAGTTATATATGAGGTGCAATCATATTAACATTAATATATTTGATTTCATCAGAATTCCATAATTAAGTATGTTTGGGCTAGAGTAATGTTGGGACGGGTGACCTATCAGGAAGTCCTAGTCTTGCATCCTCCCCATTTAGTTAAGCCTAAAGGGGTTGGATCCAATGGTGGAAACAAAGATTTTTTCACTATTGGGCAATGTTTGATTCCCATGAGGACTTTTCCTATAAAAATGGGGTCACCTTGAGGTAGTGGTCGAACATGTGGTTGCACCTAGATATATTATATTAAATTGGTCTTGTGACATGTGCACACATAAGTGGGTCAAATCCCACCCTCATTTCCTTGAAATTTTAAAATGCTTGGTAAGAAGAAGGAACTCTCACAAGTAGATGAATTCAAAATTTATTTTGGTTCCCAGAGCTCGGTGATTCATGGTAGCATTGGCTAGGGTTCATCCCTAGCCATGCACACAAGGAGCCCTGGCCCTTTTCGATGGCTAGGATTGGCATGGAAGATACCTCTTCCTCTGTTTTCTACTCAAGATCTTTTGTTTTTGTGGCGGATCTTGCTACCAACGCTGCTTCTCTCAATGAATTTGTCTTAATGGTGGTGTCTCCCACTGTGACGATCACGACCTCCTTCCTTGACATATTTGCTTCAAATTTGAATGCAACCCTTATGCATTCTATGGGATCTTGTTCCCCTCCTCCATCCTTTGGAAATTTGGGTAAGGCCTCTTTCAAATATGTTTTCCAGACTTCTTCTAATTGTTTTTTGGTTCAAGAGGCTTCGACTATCTCTATTATGCTTGGGAAAGATGTTGTATCTTAGGTAGCCATCTATAGTTCAACTACATTGATATGTTGTTTCAATGGTATATGGTCACATCTAGTCAACCTGCACAAATGGATTTTAGAATTTTAGCAACCTGATATTAAAGAATAAGATTTTATTTTCCCTCGTGCAAACGGTTGTTTCATTATGATCATTGTTTGATCTTGTTGAAGATAAGGATTTGATTTTAAAGTCAGGTCTTTGGTTTTGGGGAAAATATGGTTTATGCATGAAACTCTCGACTCCTTCCTTCGATCCATTGACAAACACCTTGTCCTTAGCTCTATTTGGGTTAGAATTCCAAATGTACCTTTGCATCTTTGGGGTTTATCCTCTCTTCGAGCCATTGGAAATGCCCTTGGGAAATTCCGCTACAGAAGTGAGGAAAAAAAACTACAGTATCACCACATATGCTTGAATATGTGTGGAAATGGACGTCAACAAAGGGTTTCCGACATAAATCAATCTTACAAGTCAAAACTCCTCCTGGTCTCAAAAGTTGTATTATGAAAATGTATCTTTCTGACGCAAAGTTTGTTTTGAAACAGGACATATGGCAACTCATTTCCCAAAAATCCAAGGCAAGTGAAGAAACACCAATGTAAGTCAACTTGGTAGGTTGGTGCCAAGGAAGAACATCAAATGATCAACAAGGTTGAGCTTGATTCCCTAGACCTATCCATGGATGAGTCAATATTAGAACCAGAAGAAACTAGGGATATCCCTTCTAATAAGAAAGATGTGGAACCACATGATTCAGTTAAAGAGGAAATTGTTATTTCCCTAGATCTATATCGGGAAGCATCAAAAGAGCATGGTACCACATGATTTAGTGAAAAAATAATAATCTATTTCCCCAGACTTGGCCCAGAAAGAAAGTTGGGAAAACCAGGCAGAAGAGGTGGAGACTCTAATATGATCAGAACCTCCATATAAAGGAAAGCTAGGATTGGAGGGAGCGACAATGAATTTGAAAAGAAATGAAACTTGGACTACATTAATAAAGAAGAAAAAGCCTTCTTCAACAACATGGTCAATGGTGACAAGAAGTTGAACTCGTAATCCAATATAGACATGTATTAGTTTTGTATTTTGTTATGCAAGTAATTTGTCAAAATGTTCTCATGCAAAAAATTATGGAATGTAGTTAGCTTTGTTACAATCTCCATCTACCTTTTGATGTGATGTAAAAAAAATTGTAATCTCATATAAATGCTTAAACTTGTTGAAAACCCTATGAATCAATATAATGTAATATGTTACCTTCTTCGGCACAACCTCTTTTTGAATGATTACAAATTCTATTAGCTTCTTATGTCCCTCATGATGAATGGAGTGTCTACTCAAAACATTGGACGTTTCGAAACCTCTCACACAATTATATCCAGAAAATTCCACACAATTATATCCAGAAAATTCTTCTTCAACTCTTTCGGTTTGGTTATATAGAAAATAAATAAATAAATAAATAAAATAAAATTATACATGTGAAACAAAAACTAAATATCAACATCACCTCTTTGCAAGTTGTATCTTTTTTTTAAATCATAAGTTGTAACTTTCACTTTATTTTTAATTATTTTTCTACATTATATTTTTTAACTTAATTCAAAAAAATTTCAAATTTCAAGTTAACACTTTTTCTTTATTTTCCTCTACACATTCTATCTAAAAATCACAAGTTGTAATTTTCTCTTTATTTTTAAATAATTTTTTACATTATATTTTTTAACTTAATTCAATATTTTTTCAAATTTGAAGTTAACACTTTTTCTTTATTTTCCTTTACATCACTATTTGTAAAAAACAATATATAGTCATATATTTAAAAATTAAATCCTAAATCATCATTATGTGATTATAAGGACACATCCTCGTAGAGTATGACAAATCATTTATTGAAGATACCAATTCATTACATCCTCCTTTAATGTTATTCACTGGAGATTGATTAACAAGTCTCTCCCAAACAAAATTTACCATTCTACAATTTGTTATCCTTAAAAACCTTATGTGAATATTAATAAAATTTCTATCTTATTCAATTTTTTATCCTTAAAAATACTGTGTGAATATCAATAAAATTTTAATTTTACATTTTTTTTTATAAGCTTTAATTACATAAAAAAAAAAAAAGGTTTATAAAGTTTTATAAGTGCATTGGGTTATTAATTAGTGTTAAAATTTAGAGAAAATTAATTAGTAGAAAAACTCAATTTCTTTTACATTTAAAATTATTTTCCAAATTTGTTAAATACTTTTTTTTTAGAAATTATAATTCATTTTTATTTATGAGAATTTTAACCATAAAGAAATTGTAGTACTTTGTCTTTCTTTAAAAGTTGAGTTTGTCCATTTATTAATTTACTTTTAAAATTTTAAGAATGACACCTAACTAACATATAATTTTTTATTTTAATTTATTTCTAAATAATGTGGCAATTCATATTTTTTGAAAGTTAAATGTTTGAGTTACCCCTTCTAAACCTTCTAAATAGATACATTTGAGTTAGCCATACAAACAACTCAAGTTCAAAGCCATTATAATGTAAAGCCCTTTATATATGAGTGCGAGGGAAGGAAAATTGGTTTTACTCCATTAACAAAAGGACTTAACACATGTCTGATAAACCAATATAACTTAAGTGAATGCTAATAAGATTATATATATAAAAAGTTTAATTAATTATATGTATTTATCCTTTCTTACTTTTGTATTATAATTGTAATGTTTTTTTAATTATTTGTATTTATTTTTCTTAATTTTGTATTATAATTGTAATGTTTTTTTTAACATGGAATCAAAACCTATATATATAATTTTGTTGCAACAAAAACCTGTGATCATGGAATTTCCTTGTATTGTAATTTTTTTTTTAATTTGATTTCGTGTTTGATGAGTGATTTTACCCATACAAGGAATGAAGCCCATGCATATAAGTTGAATGAAGCCCATGCATATAAGTTGTGACCTTTGGTATATTGTTGAAATCCATGCATGCATCCTTGTGGATGCATGCATTGAAAGGCTTTGGGGTATAATGTTGAAAGACTTGCATGTATCATTGTGCATGCTACATGTTATTTAGATGCACAATTTACAAGTGTTTTTTATGCTTGGAAGGGTGTAGGTATATATAAGAGTTGTTATTTATTTAAGTTTCATATTTATTTCTTGATAATATATTTATATTTCGTAAAGTGATGATGTATTTATAAAAGTAGTAAGTTGTTTTTTTTTT
>SNQJ01S0267575.1:0-11871 GCA_010110895.2 Picea sitchensis | reverse complement strand
AAATTGGGGACACCTCCAAATATTTGAGGGAGGTTTCTCATGCATCTAGAATGGTGGGGATGTTGTGGTTCCCCTATGATCCTGGACTATATGTGAATGTGTGCACGTGGTAGTGAGAAGAATAAAGGAACAAGTGCTTTGGTAAATGTGGACCATATCAAAAATGTTTTTTAAAGTTGTATGTAATCAAACAATGGAAATCATACAAAAAGTAAGTAAGAATGTAAGATGGTTGATGGTTTTATCCACACGGGGGATAAAATAAAATGCACTTGTCCTAATAGAACTATCATCCTTCCTCTCAAAAATAACCGGGCCTTCCAAAAGCACTCAATAGTGGAGCATGAATCCATTAGAAGAGGAGCTAGTGAAGGTATGAACAATCAATTATAATGAGGGGTGAAGGGGGAATATCCCAAAAGTACCGACGATATTTCCAAACAATAGTTCAAAATATGATTGAGGTGAGATTGCAGCCCACAACCGCCACCTAGGTAGATAAAACCTATATTTTGCCACTAAGTTACCTCGATCAAGCACGACATTTAGATTTTTGGACTCAGAAATGGGTCACACGGTAGATTATTTCCAAGGGTAGGGTGACCCAAGGAGGCATGCACATAACAACTATACCTCAACCTTTGAACCTTCATGGGTGTATTCCTATATTATGGTGTAGGAATGCTTCATTTGAAGGATTTTGGTACCCTATTTCACAACTTCTAAGTTTAAATGAGAAAATGATAATAGGGAGTTATTTGGATTCCTATCCCTAAAATTGTAACTTAGACTACAATTTTATTTTGTGTTCCTCCCGTGGAGGTTAAAGATGTGTTGTTTAATGGTTGCTTTTAGGATGTGAAAATGGGCCATGAGGTTTTTATCATGGTCCATTCTCGTTGAATCTTAAAAATGGTGTGAGAAAAATACTTTCACTAAACAAATGAAACCCTTATGATCCTCCTAGATTTCTTATGAGCATAGGGAGAAGAGCATACTACAGTTTCAAGTATCTAATAAAAAACCTTTTAAATATGTGGTGATGTTGTGTGCAATAAGTGAAAGTGTGTAGTGATTTTCAATAAGTTAGTGATCAAAATTTTAACATGTGGCCATCACTGGTCCTTTACAAATCTTGTTTATCTCTAACTTACTAAATTTTACAAACATTCCGTGCAAAAATTGAAACATCCTTAGGTAACTAGCATGGTGGACATGTAGGTCCTTACTCTTGAGATTTTAATCTTCCTATAATGTTATCTAATCTAATAAATCTTTGAAAATATTCCTAGATTGTAGAGATGTGGGCATGCATGGGACCTTACAAAAAATTATTAAACTTCCTAGGTCATTTGCTCTAAAAATTTGAAACTATCCTAATATTGTGCACATGTTGGAATGTATGGCCCCTTATAAACATTTTAGATTATGTTTCAACAAAGAAAAATAAGAGGTATTGGCCTCTCCTAAAATGATTAATCTAGTTGCAACAAATGATCAAACTAAGAGGTATTGACCTCTCCTAAAATGATTGATTTTTTAAAGGGAGATGGAGGTTTATTAAGCAATCCCTTTTTTATTTATTTCCAAGATCACACAATGGTGCGAGGAAAGAGCATACTCCAATATTGCAAAAACAATATCCTAGTCTCGTTTTAATGTCTTGATTTGTAAGAGTAAAGTTTTAGTTTTAAAATTCAAATGATAGACTAAGCCATCTGTGTGGAAACAAAGAAAGGGAAAGATAACATGTTTCTTTTTACCCCTTTATATGTATATGTGTAGCTAAGTACCTATGCAATAAAGAACCCAAAACCTACTTTTTGTGGCTCTTACAAAGTGCAGAAAATAAATCTACTACTACTTGGTGAAACCAACTTCAAAAGACCTTACAATCAAGTGAAAAAGAGATTTTGCATGGATTTTTCTCAGATAGTCACACAGAGGGTGCCATATGCACAACTAGATAGAGTGGTCAATGCATAATTTCATGTATAATGCACAAATTTTCACCCTATGTAGCATCCCCAACCACCTGTTAGGCTATGCCACTTAAAATTTTGAACTCTGATACTAGTTTAATTTATAAAAATACTTTGTAAATGCACATATTCATACAAAATGATAACATAAATATACATGCATCTTACACAGGAAAAAACCATGAAAATAATTGAATAAATATTAACACAACACATGAATTAACAAAAAATTGACACTTATCTTTGATAAAAAGAACACCAACTCATGCAAATATTCCACATTATTCCCAACCTTAGACCACACTACTCAAAACTCTCAACAATGGGTCACCCCTGAGATAGGGATTAAACACCACCTAGGAAAGGGAATCCTCTCATAGGATAAGGTCTCCCAGAGAGAATAAATCTTAGACTTAGGTTCCAACTCAATATGACTTCCTATGGTTCCTCGTTCTCCACATGACTATCCCACCCCAGGAAGTGTGCCCCTTATCTGCCCAAAAATCCTTCAACTTCCCCACTTCCCTTCTAGGGCTTCAACAACATGACAGACATGAAGTCTTAAAGACTTGTAGCTGCAACTTGTCACCTTGGGAATTAATTCCCAACAATTCTCTCACCTGGAGAGAATGATCACATGCCTAAAAACTCGGTAATTCAATAGTCAACGGGCCAGAAAACCCGCCTCTTCTGCTCCAAAATTTTCCTTGGTATAGGAACAAGTATAGGTTTAGTAATAGGTATATGTACATGTATTGTAACATTAGGGTACATATGGTAGCTAAGTGAGTGAAAGAATAAAGATATAAAAAATAGGAAAATGAACTAAGTCCAAACTATATGTATGCATGTTCCCGACTTGACACTTTTCATGTTGGGAACTACCTTGGGCCCACTTGACCCCCACTTGTCCCCATCCTTAGAACTTAGGATAAAATAAATATCCATACTTTATACTTTAAGGAATATTAATATAATATTCCTTTGGACTTAATCCCCCTATATTATCCCCTTTTCCTAAAATTTTAGCCCCCCTTTCCCTATCTAGTGGAGCTTACCCCCCCATACTCTTTTACATGGTTGGTATGCATATGTGATGTGATTTCATTAATATTTGTGTGTGACAGATATTACAATGATGTCTCACTTGCCATTTTAGCATCTCGATCTACAACTTAAAAACCACATAGGGACTATGGCCTCAAAATACATATACACAAAGGCACTCTGGCCCAAAAAATTCATGGCTCACCAACCTATGTGTTCATTTACATTTATATGTACAATTGGGGTTTGGCCTAGGGGTATTACATTCCCCTCCCCCTTATTTATGCATTGTCCTCAATGCAATATATACACATATACCATCAAAAATTCAAAAGTATTCAAAACATGTGGGTATTCTTCTTGCATCACATCCTTGTGCTCCCAAGTTGCATCTTCAATACTGTACCAGTTCCATTGGATATTTACCATTTCTATTGCTTGATTCTAGAGAATATTGACATTTTGATCTAATATGCATACAATCTAAACTCATAAATCTCCTTCTTTCTCCACTTGAATCACATTCCAATGAATCACATGATTAGCATAAGGTACATACTTTTTAAGCAATGATACATGGAGTAGATTATGAATGCACATTTATGTAGGTAAGGCAAACATGTATGCTACAAGACCAATCCTCTCTAGGATTTCAAACGACCCACAATAATGAGATGCCAACTTTGAATAATTTCCCAAATTCAGAGAAATTATTTTGTCTTTTACTTTCAAGAACACATGGTCCCCCACTTTTAACTCTTTATGAGTTCTTCCCTTATCAACATAAATTTTGTACCTGTCCTAGGTATCCTTTAAATTATGTTTTATTTTCACCATATTCTCTTCCATTCCCCTAAGTAATTCCAGTCCAACCACTGATATCTCTATTGGGTTCTCCCATATCACTGGTGTGTTGCACTTTCTTCCATAAAGTGTCTCAAATGGGCTCATCTTTAGAGATGCTTGATACCCATTTTTATAAGAAAACTCCACAAAATGCAAGTAATCCTCCCATTTGGATGGTTTATCCATCACATGCATCCTCAACATATATTCAATCACTTGATTCACCCTCTCTGTTTTCCCATCTCACTCTGGATGATAGGTAGTGCTAAAGTTTAGATAGGTCCCAAATCCTTTGAATAATCCTTTCCAAAAATTTGATGTAAATTTTGGATCTCTATCAGATACAATTGTCTTAGGAATACCATGTAGCCTATCAATTTCTCTCATATAAATATCAACCATGTTGGTTTCCTTGTGAGTGAGATTTACTGGAATAAAGTGGGCATCTTTAGTAATCTTATCCACCACACCATGATGGAATCATGCTACTTGGTTGTTCTGGGAAGCTTGGGGATGAAATACATTATTACAACTTCCCATTTCTACTTAGGAATGGGTAATGGTTGTAGCAGACAAGCCGGGTGTCTGTGATCAACCTTGAATTTTTGACATTCCAAACACTTGGAAACAAAATGAGAAACCTCTTTTTTCATACCTGGTCAATAATATTGGCTCTTGACAGCTGCAATAGTTTTCTGGTAACCAGGGTTCCCATCATAAGGCACATTATGGATTTCATTTAAAAACAGATTTTTCAATTCTTGAGAATTTGGAACATTAATTTTTCCCCTGTACATGAGAATTTTATCCTTTTCCAACTTATATTCTTCACTTTTCTACTAAAAATTACTTTTCTCAAAATTTTCCTTTACCTCCATGTATTTCTAATCTGATTTCGTAGCCTCTAAAATTTTGTCTTTCAAATCTGATAAATACATGCTAATGGTTATAGAATTCATCTCATGCACTCTCCTATTAAGTGCATTAGACACCTTCTTCTCTTTACCTTTGATATGATTTATATCAAAGTCATATTCGCTGAGGAATTCCAACCATCTCCTTTGCCTGGAATTTAAAGTTGGTTGTCCAAATAAATATTTTAGACCACTATGGTCTATCCTCAATTCAAATATTTTCCCCATGAGGTAGTGCCTCCACATATTCAAGGCATGCACTATGGCTTCTAATTATAAATCATGAGTAACATAGTTCCTTTCATGCTCTAATTTCCTCGATTCGTAGCATGTTACATGCCCATTCTGACTAAGAAATCCACCAATTACTTCATTACATGAATCAATGCATACAATGAAGTGTTCATTTGGATCAACAATATTTAATATTGGAGCACTTGATAGTAAATGCTTCAAGTGTTGGGAACTCCTTTCTCAATATGATTTCCGCTCAAACTTCACACCTTTCTTTTGCAAGGAAGTGACTGGGTGTGCAATCTTTGAGAATCCATTAATGAATATTTTGTAGTAACCCGTAAGTCCCATGAATGATCACACCTTAGAGACATTCCTTGGTGTTGGACACCTCTCAATGGCCTTTATCTTTTCTGGGTCCACTGTTATTCCTTCCTTTGAAATGATATAGCTCAAATAATGAATTTTCTTCTAATAGAATGAGCACTTTCTCAATTTGGAATACAATTGATTCTCCCTCAATACTTGTAATACCATCCTCAAGTGTTTCTCATGTTCTTCCTCAGACTTATAATATATAAGAATATCATCCAGGAAGACAATGACAAACTTATCTAATTAATCCCTAAAAATACCATTAATTAAACACATCAACACAACTGTTGCATTTGATAACCCAAATGGCACCACTGTGAACTCATAATGACCATACCGTGTTTTGAATGAAATCTTGTTGATGTCTTCTTCTTTAATTCTTACTTGATGATATCCCAATCTAATATCAATCTTGGATAATATCTTAGTATCTTTCAACTGATCAAAGAGTCCATCTATCATTGGAAAAGGGTACTTGTTCTTCAAAGTTACCTTGTTCAAATTCCTGAAGTCAATGCAAAATCTCAATTTTCCATCCTTTTTCTTCACAAATAATACTAGGGCACCCTAGGGTGACACACCTTTCTTGAAAATCTCTTCAAGTTGCATTTCCAATTCTTTTAGTTCTGGTGTGCTCATCATGTAAGGGGTCTTGGATACTGGGGCTACTCCAGGTATCATATTAATGGAGAAATTAATATCTCTCTTGGGTGGAAATCCCATTATTTCTTTAAATACATATTCAAATTTATTTAGGACTGCATAATATTCAATACTTGGCACCTTATCTTTAGGTTTCTCTTCCATATGTGATGCAAATATTTGACACCCTTTCATGAAACTTTTCCTCAACTGCAAGGATGTAACTTCTCTGATGGTTACTTCCCTGGGAATTCCTTGAAATGTCCTTAATTTACCTTCCTCATCAAATAAAGTAAAGTCCTTATTATAAAAATCTAGGATAGCATGATGCTTGTCCAACCAATCCATACCAATGAGGAAATCATATGAGCCCAAAGGTATGATATTCAAATTTGCTCTTGTGCCCAGCCCATTCATGTCCATTGGACATGCCTTAACCATCTCATTAATTTTCCTTTTAGCTCTTGTAGCTAGCTTTACTAACAAAGGTTTTCCAAGCTCGCTTATTGGCAATTGAAATATTTCAACCATCTTAGGATCTAGATAACTATGACTAGCTCCCCAATCAATTAAAATAACAACGGGTTGGTTATTTATCTTACCTTCCACTTCAATCATATGAGAATAGAAGTCATCTTTCTTGTTATCCAGAGCTTCATATATCCTAGGTACATTTCTGCCTATGTCCTCCACTATATCAGCCTGCTGAATATTATGAACAATCCTCACCTTTCCAGCTCTATGAGGACAATCCCAATACATGTGATCTCTCCCACAACCCCAACATTGAATGGGTGGTTTCCTTGTTATTTTCCCCATTATCTTTATCATTATGGTTTCTTTAGAGGATGTTTGTCCCTGAGAATTTTTTATGAAGAATGATGGCTTGGTCCCCTTCTTCCTCTAGTCCATATTAATTTTGTTTTTGTCTTCCCATGCCTTTTGGAAAGTTGGTCTTCCTCTATGTTTATCATAAATGATTTTATCCCTCCTTATCGTTTCCTCTAGTGTCTTGGGATCATCATAATGCATCTTATCACTGATAAATGATGGAAGTCCACTCAGGTACCTCTGAATCTTAGCTTGTTCATCCTTGATGAAAGAAACATATTTCAACAGCTCTAAATGCCTCCTTTCATACTCATATATGGTCATAATCCCAAGCTTGATTTCAAAGAGATCCTTCATTTTCTTATCATAGTATCATTTGGTTAAGTATTTATTTTGACAATACCTTTTAAATTCTCTCCACATAACCTTCTTCTCATCATTGTGTTGTACTTGCACAAACTCACCACATTGATGATTTTCCTTTGAGTTTATAGATGAAAATTCTTCCTTCTACTTGTGAGGACTAGTTATGTAACTGGAAGTAATTCCTCATTCCCATCATCCAGGTCTCTGCATCCTCATACTTATTGTGTTCACAATCAAATGTAGGAGGCTCTATCTAATTCATCTCTCCCTATAGCTCATATACCCTATACCTCCTCTTAAGATTTCTAACAGGTGTTGGACTTGAACTATTGTGTACTCTCCTAGATGAATTATTTGGTGAGTGTTGTTGATGCCTATCAACAATTATTTCTTCTCTTCTTCTATTATGAGCCTTATGACTCCTATATTTGCTTGATTCTGTCTCCTTGTCCATATTATTCTCTATTCTATCCAAGCTTTGTATCAACTTGATGTTGAATCCATATTGCTTCTCCTTAGATTTCTTTAGCTTTTCATTATCAACCTTATAACTTTGGACATATTTTTGTAGACTCTTGATGGTCTCCACCAAGTTCATGCTCTCCTCCTTGCCCACTTTGTGCCTATTGGATTCAGTTCTTTCATTAACCATGATGACATATAACCCCCTAAATTCCTCTTCATGGCTGTAAGTCCTCTATGAATCTTCCATATTATTGATCTATGTACTGATCTTGTTTTTATCTAAATTTTGTTACACTACAAAATGTGAAGGAAACAAGATTTGTTAGACTAAATAATTTAACAAATTCATGAAAATTATGTACAATTTTGTACCATTAGTGCATCATAATTATTTCTTCTGATTCCTTGTGAAATTGAATACCCATATTAATTTTCTAGGTGGATATCTAGAATCTTCTTTCCAATACCTTTCCAATGCATGCTTCCTTTCTCAATTATGAGTCTTGAGCATAAAGTTATGGTCTTCAGAAGTTAATTGGGTCTTAAAATTTACCCTCTATTGCTTGACATGTAACTCCCTCAAACTAAATCTGATTGACGATTGAAATACACCGTTATAAATATATCACCGAGCTCGTTCATTTTAGTTGAAACAATTTACTCTTGGGAACACTATTTTCAAATAGGTAAAAACAATGTTTAGGGCCTCAAAAATGCCATGCAAAAATATAACCTAGAAAACAACCAAACTTTCCAATAACTTTCACTAATTTTCTGATAAATTTATCCTCCATATGTTGTCTGAATTGTTGACGTGGCACCTAAGTCCACATGGAATCTCTAGGTGGCACCATGTCATCCTTTGGTATCCTCGACCCTACCTCGTCAACTTCTACATTCTTCTTCTTTAGCTCTTATCTTCNGGGTGGGCCCCATCCCTCACCCATTATCCATGTGCGTGAAAATTTTCATTTTGTTTGGATCCAATGTTTGTGGTGCGAATGGTGTCGACGACGATAAACGACCCTTATCGCATTGCAACGTCCTGCCTACCAACCGTTAAGTGAGGGGGGAATGGGTCGTAAAAATTAACCATGATTAATACCATGGTGACATGACACACCCTAGTTCATTTCATCCCCCATACTGTGGTAAATGTAACAACCCCGGACCCCCCTGCAATTAATGTGGGGTTTCCACGTGTTCAGGTTTCGGGGTTTCACCGGGTAGGAAGGCACTGCCTCCTTGGCACCAAATCAGATGCCACCTTTGCTATCCTGCCATCGTGTACCTACCACTGTGGCCTAACCACCATGGTGGTACATGTCACCACTTAGACATGTCATCTAACATGTACCCTCCACGTTAGGATGACGTCATGGTACGGAAAAATTCCCAATTTCGCTTATTTAAAAAATTTCCCAATTTGTCCAAAAACACCCAAATTACATCATTTTGAAATTTCTGTTTCAGGATGCCATGCAAACTTTGTGCCTAGATTTGTGTGGTTAATTCCAGTCATGTGAATAAAAATTTAACCTTTGGACTTGAATTTCGACCTCCTCCACATTGAATTCTCCATAATTTAACAACATGATTTGGGGTTTTTTCCCATAAATGTCCAATTCCACCCAATTTCACCATGGGTTCTTTGTAAATATCCAATTTCGGTCATCTACAGGCCTGATTTTTCCCAGTTTGAGATAAAATTTGGGAATTTTAATTCCTAGGTTCGTTTGTTCCATATACCCAGGAAAATTTCCCCAATTTCACTATAAATTTTTTGTCTAACAATTTGCAAACAAACTGTTCCTGACATTTTGTTAAACAATTTTCTTTGCAAACTATGGAATTTCACCTCTACACTCTGCTAAATGGCCCATGCAGGATCATTGTTGAAAACGGGAGCTATGATACCACATTGTATCATCCCAAGCCACCTGCTGGGCTATGCCACTTAAAATTTTGAACTCTGATACTAATTTAATTCATAAAAATACTCTGTAAATGTGCAAATTCATACAAAATAATAACATAAAAATACATGAATATTACACAAGAAAAACCCATCCTCCCATCCACGTTCCTCCCATCCTTAGACCACACTTCTCAAAACTCTCAAAAGTGGGTCACCCCCAAGATGGGGCTTAAAATCCACCTAGGAAAGGTAATCCTATCCTAGGCTAAGGTCTCCGAGACAACATAAAGCCTAGACTCAGGTGCCAACTCAAGATAACATCTTACAATACCTCATTCCCCACATCCATGTCCCACCCTAGGAAGTGTTCTCAGTCTCTTCTCAACAATCCTTCAATTGCCCCACTTCCCTTCCGAGGCTTCAACAACAGGCCAGACATGAAGTCTTAGAGCCCTGTAGCTGCAACTTGGCACCTTGGGAATTAATTATCAATAATTCTCTCATCTGGAGAGAATGCTCATGGGCCTAACAACCCGCCTCTCCCACTCCAAAATTTTCCTAGGTACAGGTACATGTATCATAACAAGAGGGTATGGATGGTAGCTAAGTGAGTGAAATAATGAATATAGAAAAAATATGAAAATGAACTAATGCCAAACTATATGTATGCATGTTCCCAACTTGACACTTGCCATGTTGGGAACTACCTTGGGCCCACTTGAACCCCACTTGTCCCCATCCTTATAACTTAGGATAAAATAAATATACATAATTTATACTTTAAGGAATATTAATATAATATTCCTTTGGGCTTAAGCCCCCCTAGCTTAGCCCCTTTTCCTAGAATTTTTTCTATCTAGTGGAGTTTACCCCACCATACTCTTTTACATGTTTTTTCTATAGAAGTGATTTGTTCCATTAATATTTTCATATTATTACATATTACAATGATGGCTCATTGTCCATTGTAGCATCTAGATCTACAACCTAATAACTACATAGGAACTATGACCTCAAAATACATATACACAATGGCACTCTGACCCCAAAATGTCTTGGCTCACCGTCCTATGTGTTCATTTAAATTTATATGTACAATTGGGGTTTGACCTAGGGGTATTACACAATGAACCCACGCACACTCAGAGTAATGTTAGGCAGAAAATTTGAAATGAGTTCTATCAACTAGGAGATGAATTGTAGTGTCTAAAGGATGGGTTGGGTTGGTTTTTCTCACTGCAAATATAAGAGAGTGGGAATACAATCTCTAAGAGTCCAAAATGGGAGAAATTTGGTCTCAATCCCAAGTATGGTCAAAATATTGGGTCCTTTTGGTCACTTGGGTGAGAAAAAAGAGGATCCTTAACTGTTTTGTTGGACCAACAAGACAACACATAAATGGTTAGTATATTAGTGAATCTACAAGATAGAAAATAATGAAGAAAATAACCAAGAAATGAAAACAAGCTAAGAACATGTAAGTTCTAAAATATGCATGAAATTGACACAAGAGATAACTACCCAAAGGGAAAGTGATCTTTTAATTGAGAACACCAAAGGAGAAAAGTGGGACTATGGATCCCCTATTCTTCCTTGGGGGGCTCTTGAGTCCCCCAAAAATAGAGCTTGACTCTCTTATCTAACAATGATGAAGAAATTCTTGGTCAATCTTCTTAAGAGGTGATAATATTACCAAATGATATGATTTCTCAATGGGATCTCAAGAGAATAAATGGATTCTCTAAGAGAAAATGGGAAGCATAACAATACAATGAATTCCTTCCTTTTTAGCGTGCAATGGCCATGTATTTATAGGACCATAGAAAGATATTTCATAACATGTTCCAAGTGTGAATGACATTCCTTTAGAGGTACATCCCATCTTTTTAGTCATCCCAATATGAAAGTTTGGGTCGATCCTAGGGTCTTGTCCTGATTTACTTCAACCTAAAAGTGGTTGAGACCTAACCAAATTCATAAATGCGTTGTTTTTGCATCCAAGCGGGTTGAATAAGTGATAATCACATGACTATGTAGAGTGTGTTTTTGGATATTTTCTTATCTACATGGATCTGTGTGTGATGAATTTGGTGGAAACACACACAAATTTATGGATATTTTTATATAGTTTTGTCATTTTTTTTAAGTAGGTTCTGTAAATGCCGAGAGTTTGTTGTGTTTGTGTTGATATTTTCTTCAAACATTGTCTATATTTATTTTGAGAAATTTTTATGTGATAACAAAGAAGAGG